>MVJL01008630.1:0-46832 GCA_002156465.1 Macrocentrus cingulum
TCTGACCTTGAATAAATTTTTTTTCTCGACTCGAATAATTTTTTTTTATTTATTTATAAAATAATTTTAAAAATTATAAAAAAAAATAGGTATTAAGACTTGTGAAAATAATTAAAAAAAAAAAAAACTTAAAAGAAACTGAACCGGCCGGTAAAGAAGTCCTCCATCTCAATTGTTTATAACTTTTTCAACCCCTTTTCTGTATCTTCGCCCCTAATCATCAGATGACCTTGAAACTCGGCATGAACGTTGGGTACCCTAACCAGGTAATACCGTTTGAGTTTCAGCCAAATCGGTCAATAAACAACGGAGCAGCAGGCGAATAAACATTGCAAAAATTATTTATTTGCAAATATCTCGAGAACGGTTGGAGCTAGAGCATTTTTGAGGGCATTTTTGACAGGGTTGAGCCATCGCCTCAGGGATGTCGGTAACTTTTTATCTTTCCATAGGGCCATCGTCCGCCCCCCTAAAGTTATAAACAAAAAAGTTAGTTACAGGGCCCTATAGGGGGTCGGTAATTTCGGCCAAATTTTTCGTCGGAAATCGGGAGATTTTTTTATGGAAATTTTACCTGAAGTTAAATTTTTTTTATTTATTAAATTTGACGACCCATCCCGTGGTAGAAAATCCCCAAAATTTTTGTGACCGCAGCGCCATCTTGCGGTGGATATCGGAAATAAAATTTTTAAAAAATTTTGGAGTTTTGCGGCCGCAGCGCTATCTAGCGGCGAATATTGAAACTAAATAAATTTTGCAATCGCGCGCCATCTTGCGGCCAATATTAGAACTAAAAGTTCTGAAATTTGTCTAAAAATTTCAATTCTAGGATGTACCACGAGGTGGCGGTCAATCGGCCGGTAAAGAAGATCTACAGTTCAATGGTTTATAACTTTATCGGTCATTCCTTGCTATCTCCGTCCTTAATCATCGGATGTTCTTGAAACTCAGAATGGATATTGAGTACCCTCTGACCACTTCCTACCTACCGAGTTTCAGCCAAATCGGACCATAAACAACGACAAGGTAGGCGAATAAACAATGCAAAAATTGTTCATTTGCAAATATCTCGAGAAGGGTTAGAGATATTTATAAGGTCCTACAAACGATTCAGAGCGACACACCAATAAAATGTTTTTTTACTAATTGTTTAAATGTATCATCACTCCCCCAATTACTGCAGATCCTTGAAACCCAATTGATGCCAATGTCCTTGCACTTTCACCCTCGCCAAGTTTCAGCCTCAATCGATAACAACGACAACAAATTTATTCAAATTAAATTTATTTTAAATTTTTTGTATAAGCAACGGCGTAAAACATACTTGCAACAAGGTTTTATACCTGTTACAGCAAGAAAATAATTCCTATCATGTTTATAAATATATAATTCTGTAATTTCTATGACATCTACAATATATTTCACGCTTCTGTATCCTATAGTGTACAAGTGATTGTCATCTCATCGTCTAGCTTTCTCGTGAATGTCATTACGTGAAATTGATTACCTATATTGGAACCACAAAAAAAGCAATCAAGTGAAACTCTGAAATACACTTGTTTTCATTTTAAACCAAAAGATGTATTTTCGAGAGAGCTTGTAAAACTAGTTAAATATATGGTATATGGTACAGTGATGGAAGGGAGCGACTCTCGCCAGAGTAGTTGGCATGTGAAAAATCATGGTTAAATTGTCTGAGCACTTTAAACAGACAAGAAAGATGATCTCATGCAGTTTCCAAGGACCTTCATGCTTACTCACACTGCAAATGTCACTGACTTTCCTGTGAAATCCATCTTAGGAATTCACTATACTTGTCCCTAATTGTCGGGTCTGGCGAGGATCTAACCTCAAGAATGTTCAATGAAAGTTTTCAACCGCAGCACATATACACAAGCATCTGCGAGCTATACAGGTGAATGTGAATGTCGGCAGCAACAAATACGAGGTATCTTCTGTGAAAGACATGTATTATTCTAATGTCAAGTGACGGTAATTCTGCTTGGACGAGCCCTGCGGCTTCAGTCGATTTTGCATGACACTTAGAAAAATAACCGTTAAGCCTTGTCAGTGTCATGCAAGTTTTGTATACACAGTTCATTTCATGAATGATACCACAGGACAGCTACATAAAAGTAACTGTTATTATATATCCTATAATCACGCCACTCTATACACAGAGACATTTATTTCATTTAAACAAAAAATCTACAATTCACATAACTCAATACTTCACCACTATTGAAAATAATTATGTCATGTTTTGCCTGGCAATGATAATTTTCCTAAAGTTACATATATAAGATAAAGGCTTATATATATATGTCACCAAAGAAAGGAATATTTTAACGAAGCGAAAAAGTGACAGGAAATTGCCGAGTGAAACGACAAGATTTAGGGAGAGTATTAATTGTAGTTGGACATAAACATGTGAGGTTGCAAAGCACCTGACGAGATTGTGTCCATACAGTTAACTGTCGATAATTATCATTTTCTATGCTCCCATAAATCATATACTCTCTAATATAATAGCAGGTGGTCACCAAGTGTCCGTCCATGTGGACAATTGACCCAAATTGTATAATAATATTCATAAATATTGATTTAACAGTTGAATAAATGTTTCCATAGCGGTTGTCAGTGATGACAGAGGCGATTTCCAGGTGCCCACATGAGCTTTTGTCATATTGCATGTGTGTTCGATGACTTGTAAATAAGGCTATACATATAATTGTGTCTTCCAAAGGTTTTCTCAACAACTGCGCAACTAAAACCTACGCCGAAATGCCTCGTGTAAAAGGTCAGGAACTGACGCAATTGTCGCTGTTAACAATTCAACGCTGTGCACACCCTACGCCGATAATTACCGCGTGAATAAAAGGCTTTTTATTGTTGGCAATAAATAAATATTGGTATGTATACATAGGGATACCGGTAAAAATGTAGAAATATTAGAAAGCAGTGTGTTCAATCAGTCTAGCAGGGAAAATATCGATTATCTGAATAATCATGCTTGAAAGAGTTTTATGGCCAACGTTGTTCTAGAACAATGAATATGGTGGTGATTGTTTTAGGCGGTGGGTGTAGCGTGAGATTTTCCTGATTTCTTGTGCGATACTCGTGCAGTGTTGTGCGTCAAACGAAAAATCATTCAGCAGTGTGGATTTTTTGATCGGGATAATTGATGTATGTAGAATAGTTGATTTAAAAAGTATTACGATATACAGCGTTCTTGGCATTCTTCGATTACATGCTGACTTTCCAATGCGAAATCATCGTCAATCGCTGACCCATAACAGTATGTGGCACTCCTATACGGGCGCACTCGAGTTCAGTATTGTGCTCGGCATCCCATCAGGAGGGAGTTAATTTATTTTCAACTATAGCTGTACCTGTAACAATGTACACGCAAATTGCCAAAACACTCTGTCTGATTTTACAATATACTCATCAGTGTTTTGCACGAGCTTGAGAAGATTATCTTGCCTAATTTCCAGACATTTTTACGACCAAAAATTGCAAAATTCGAGAAAGTAAAAATTAAAATTTTTTTAATTACTGCCGAGGTCTTACCAATAATGCTGGAACTCAGTGAATTGTGATACAAATGAAATGGTAAAGAGTTATTGTCAATGAAATACTGCGGTGAGTAAAAATGTGCATCAAGATTTATTTTACCTAAATTATTACAATACCGAAATTGATTTGAAATAATAATAATAATTACCATAAAACACTAGAAACGTTCCTAAGATAAATAATAAAACGCTTGGTCGACATTAAAAAAAAATTTTTTTTTACAAAATTTTTAAAGGGCGTACCCCTTTGGATTCTGGTCGTTTTGGTGATTTTTTTCATTTTTGGCCAAAAACTCGGTAACTATGCAAGATAATGAAAAATGTCATTGTAGATAAATTATAGAGGGTTTAATTGCCTACAAAAAATGTATAATAAATTTTTTGATATCTCTCTTAGTTTTTGAGATATTACTGTTTTTTTGAAATTTCAATTTTTCAAAATATCTCAAAAACAAAGCAAAATATCGAAAATAATTATTCTACATTTTTTGTAGAAAATCAAATTCCCAATCATTTGACTCTTATAACATTTTTTGATATCTTCCTTAGTTGACGAGATATCGACAAAAAATCGAAAAATTCACAAAAATCACGAAATTTCAACGGGTTATATATACCTCCTTCGAAAATTTCATGAATAAAATTTTTTTTCATTATCAAACATTACATAATTCTTTGTTAAAACATTTTTCAACATTTTTTCACAAAAGTCTTTATTTTAAATCTATTTTCCGAAAAAAAAAAAAAAATTATTAATCCCTTTAGCATGACTGACACGGTATAAAAATCACTTTCCATGTTTGACAATATTTATACATTTTAGGATATTAATCGAATTTTAATCTACATTTTTAGTTTATACAGGTGTGTCACCTGAGACATCCAACAGCATCAGACCAGCAGGCGTGATTGAATTCGTGAATTCACAGGTGGTTCATCAAACTTCTCCAATTTCCGGTATCACACTGGATATGTCAACACATCGCAGCAACAGTGATTATACAATTATTTCGCTTGGGTATATTTAAAAAAAATCTTTTAACAACTTCTGGCTTTTTCCCCGCATATACATAACCATCAGAAGTTTCACCAAAAAGATCAATTTAAAGCTTTATAGCCGACAATAAAAATTCTTTACCCATGTCTAATATGCTTGCAGGTGTGTTTTTCAAGGCTATACGTGCAATCCCCATCAGATCGTCGCTCCTGCACAAGTTCTTCCGGGCAAAGAAAGTTGAGCACAGCCGGTATATACACTTGGGAACCCCATACAACTATAATTAGAGAAGGGTTACCACACTCGCAGTTCATTGACCGTTTCGCCTATCCGTGCGCGTACTATTCCGCATATGTATATGACGATGGAATACAGTACTTACAGTATTTATTACAAATCTGTCCAATAACTCGTCATTTAGTCATCATCTTGACAACAGCACAACTTTCACTTGTATAGATGCGTACAGCTTTTAATATTTTATTCATGATTTAGTTTATTGGGAGTAATAAGGAACAACGCGTGAAAGCGCTGCATAATATAATATTTATATATGTTTATACATACTTGCGATGGTAATTTTGGAGGATAAAAAAATTTCTGAACGCAGAAAAATTCCGACTTAGAAAGCTGATGCTTATAATCTCTTAATTTTCAAGGGGGGAAAAAATAATAATGAAGAATGTAAATTACTTGTAAAGTTATATGCCAAAAAAAAATGTGTAGTTATGTTTGGCGAGAAGAACTTCCTCTCAGTTATAGGTCCGCGCATATATTATCTCTCTGTATCAGCCACTGACAGCATAAATACGACAGAATTATATTTTTATCCATGCATGTGTGTATATGACGGGGCAATAAGTAAGGGACGCGAGAAAGACGCGTGAAATTACTTATGAATGCTTGGCTTCGACACGCCCAGGTAGAAAAAAATCAAGATGGAATGCGCCTCGTGGAGTAACACACACTCTTATATACATCACGTGTCCTTGAACGTACTCAGCGTGTGCTTTGGAATTTAGGACGTTATTATTTTATTACTGTGTCACCCACAAAATTACCAATATCTTCACACCCAATTAATATTTCATTCAACTATTCTATCCTATACACATTAGGACACTATATAACGCATAACTCATTGCGTATATTTCACGACAATTATAGAGATCTTGACAAATATATCCTTGGCATCATTCTGCCTGTGGACAATATTGTGTACGACTTATCAAAGTGTCATGTAGGTATATTACCACACCTTAAAAAAAAATATTCAAAAAAAAGTATTCAATTAAAAAAAAAAAAAACAGAACAAATTGATCGAGTTTCTATTTTCAGTGCTTTATTAATTACTCATCGTAATTATCTTTTTAATTCCGCAGTAAAGCTAAAGATTATTTTTATTTCTCAGGGCAACATCGAATTAAATTCAAGAAGAATCGATAAAATGGAAAATAAAGAGAAGAGGAAAAAAAAAAAAAAAATTCTGGAAAAGATAAAATTTCATGTGGAATGCAACTGAAGAAGTTTTCTCATCTTTAATATTTTATGTTTCCTTTTTTTTTAGAGATTACTTCTCTCTATATTTACCGTTGATCTTTTCAAGATGGTCGACACTCGATGACGAAGAAAAAAAACACCAAAAAAAACAACAACCAGAATTTTAATGGTAAGTACTGCTCTATTTGTTGTAAATTAATTATGAGAGAGAAATTTAATGGTTTTCGTGGAGAATCACAGACCGGATGTGGATAAATATGCCATTCGTATATATATGTAGGACTGTATAATACTGTGATAGAAATAAGTCGTACATAATAGTAATAATAAAAAAATAAAGAAACTAAGCAAAAAAAAAAAACTGTATTTCATTAAGAACTGAATTTCACGGTAGACTGAAAAAATATAGTAACCATTTTTGCAAGTAACCAATAAAAAAAATGACTTTTTAAATATTATTCTATCGAATATCTTCATATGATAAATATATCGTCATAGAATTTCTACGATTGAAATGTCAATTTCAGTGTGCTACACCTGTGCTATCACTTATTGAAACTCTCACTGAAACTGTATTCTAAACATTAACAAGTGACAATGTCACTTTTCTATGCAGCCAAGCTCAACAAAACCTTCTAAGAAACCTATATATCTACCCAAATAATTGTGCCATGACAAACATTTTTAATTTTTGTGAATAAATAACAATTTTTTTCAGATCAATACAATCATTACCTATATACGTTATTAAGGATTACTCAAGAGAATTAAAAAAAATATACCCAGGTAATTCATGAATTTATATGTGACGACTTGAATTTTTTTTTATTGTCTTTCAGATACTCCACGGCTGTCTGTGACGAAATAACGCTCATGAATCATCGGAAAATATCACGTGGATTGCTATACTGATAAGTATAATGCGAGAAAGTGAGTATTGTAATAATAAATTCAGCAGACGACAGAGAGTCAATATAGTCTAACTAAAAGAGACTTTGACATCAATTGAATCGTCTGTTAACATTTATTATTGCATCATATATACGTTAGTTCAGTATTTTTATAAAGATTAAGTTCTTCGATATAATTTTATTGAAATTGAGTTTCAATTCTTATCCGTATTAACCCAATTCCTAATCAAAAGTGTCTTATTTTTAATAGATATAACCTAATTCTCTGTTTCCAGTATATTTCCAAGAAGAAAAACTACGTTTATTATTTAGGCACAATTAATTAAAGTATGTACAAGCATGGGGGCATATATAAATCAACTTGTGGAAGTAGAATACGACGAAAATACGCGATAAGAACAATTGACGATGCACGTTAGTCTCAGATTACCTACACCAGATATATTTATTACATTGCCTCAGCATTTATAATAATAAATATATCTTGTAAGAGTATATCTCATGTGTGCTAACTCAAAGTAAAAAAAATTCGAGATGTTATATATAGGTATATGCAACATAAAATGTTTGTATGCATCGACTTTGAAGTGTACCGTTAATTCGGGTGGAACGTGGCAATTACGAATTCTCATTCGCTTGCCAACGTTTCATTTTCTTTTTTTTTTTTTTTCTACTTTGTATACTGCATAAATATTTTTTTTGTAACATCCAAAAACGTTTGAAGAAAACGTCTATAACTGAAATTTCTACGTTGCTTTGAGTTAAAAAAATAGAAAAAAATTTTTCCGGGAATTCCAAATAAACTCTAACAATTTTTATGACTCTCCAATACAGAGATATGCAGCAGTAACGATAAGCGAAAAAAGATAATAGTTTATATTTTTATTTTTTTACAATACAACGCGATATCTAACATTTATATATATATAAAAAATAGTATAGGTGTTAAAAGTGATAACGTCGTGTAAAATAAGCAGACTATGAAAAATTCCAAACGAATGTGTCATCTATAATTTCTGATGTTTTTCGAGAGAGGTGAGGCTGCTCCCCTCTTGATGCATGAAAAAATTTTAATGAACGCGAAAAAAAAAAAAAATTAAGAAGCAGTCGCGGCATCAGAGTCGAGGTCGATTATAAATAGAATGGCCACAAAGTACAATGGTAGGATTTGGTGTTTATGAGTGTGAAATAATTATTATGGTACATTATTGTTTCAGGATGGACACATGCGGCCACATCAACTGAGACACTTCTAGACACGTTGTGATGGCTCCTCTACCATGGCTTCCACTCGGTAAATTCTATACACCTGGTTAACGCTCTCGTAATATCACTATGTAATAAATACCTATGAGTAATCACGATGCCTCGAGGGACGGCTTTTCCGGGTGTGGACTCTCGGCAGGTTTATATATCATCGATTATTCGCATCGATCACACACAAACTTCGCGGCATACACAGTGATTTCTCTAGCAAACACACGCGATTTTTTCAACACTAGATAATCCAGAGTTATTTGAGCACTTGTTTAGATTTAAAAATATTTACAACGGTATTTAAACGCGCAGATATATATGAAATTTCGGAAGGTTTACTGATGCACTTAGGAACCGCTCATCCTTCACTGGAAATACCTGAGCTACTACACAACACCTGAGGTCGTCTCTCTGCAACTTCAACACCGGACTTTCTAATACGACCAACGTCATTGGTCGACTTTACCCCACCGAAGTGTGCTCACGATCGGATTCAACAGGCTATACGAATCGGTGACTTCAGGTGCGTACGAAATACAATGTAGATGCCTACTGATTTTTTAATTTTATAAATTTTTTTACCGTGAGAATTTGTGTTTTTCTGGTTTCTCACTGTTGAAAATATTGACAGACTTTAGTCAGAGAGATTTTTAGTATTTTTTTTTCTAGGCTTTAGATGATATATAGTGTAATGTTGAAGAATTTATACTTTCGTCGCTAACTGCAATGTGATTTATGACACCTGTTTTATATCAGGTGTAATCAGACTCGATCACCGTTAGCAATCGCGCGACATCTGTTGGCGTTGGAGAATTCTAAGAAATTACGCTTTATTACCATTGGATTTTTTTCGGTAAAAAAAATTTCCACGAGAAAAATTTCAAATCAAAATATAAATTAGAAATAAATATCACGTTTTTTTGGATTTACTATTAATTAATTAATTAATTGATTAATGATATTGTTTTGTCATTCCGAAAAAAATTTGAATTTCGCTGCTAAAAAATTTATCCATACCTTCATGATCCTTGGTTTTATCCTGCCAGATTTTTTCCTCTAATATTTGATGGAAATACATTAGGTTTACTACCTGCCAGGGTTGATAGGTAAGGGGATTCTTCTCAATCATTGAGCATGAAAAATTCACCTATAGAAATAAATTTATGAAAGTTATTTGAAAAATTTACTGCTAAGTACTTAGGTAGTAAATTTGGCAAAGATTTATTTCACAAAATGAACTTGAAAAAATCAAAAGCTTTTAAAGATTGAACATAGGTGGAGAGTAGAATATTTACTGAGTAATGATTTTTACTTTATTACGTACATTACTCACTATTTATTGAATTTCTTTTTTTTTTCAGATAGGAAATTTTTTAATTCACAGAATCAATCGGATTTTATAGATAGATTTAACTAGTTTTTGTTATGTTTTGCCATTTATACATCATCCTTGTAGTCATCGGGATTTTTTCGATTCACTCGGTAATACTCTTCTTCTATCCAATAATAGGTCATACCGCCAATTATGACAGCTGGATAATGCAAAAATTTATCAGTACATACCTTTAGAATACTAAAATATTAACTATTAGTTCGGTTCTAATTACCTGGCATCACACGGAGAATTTGCTCCCGGACTCGGCGAACCATGTTTGGCACACCATGGCTAATTGCACCGGCAAATGGTTTTTGCGCATAGGGACTCAATCTGTAGTATACAATTCCTCGAATTTTGGCAAGTTTGCCAAATTCTTGACCGAGCCTCAATGCAGACTGAAATAAATATAACCAAGTAATTATTAGTAATTGCGGAATGGCCAACCCACTACGACAAGACTACATTTATCAAGTCTTGTGAACTAAATAATTCTGTAAAATATTTCCCATAATATTTAACAATATTTTTTTTTACTTTTTATGAAGAATTAATTATTATATAACAGATAGAACTTACAAGACGCATTTTGACAATATCCGAGATTCGGAGATCGGACGGCCACTGAAGAGCGTGAACGTAGTCACAAAATCTATTGCACGGCCAACTTCAAGAGACACCGCAATTGTCAACTTTTCCCATAGGAGGCAGCACTGTCTGAAGGCGCGAAAATTAAAAATCTCGCATGGAATTAAAATAAAAAAATTCAATATTTTGTATTTTAATTAGAAAAATTATAAAGTTTAATGAAAACATTATATCAATAAGTTTTAATACAATGATATATCAAAATCGTATGAAAATATTCTCAACATTTGGCACAAAAATATCATTGTAAGGTTTTTCATTATACAATAATCTTATATGACTGTGCAGTCTTCAATGTTACTATTAAGGTAACTTTAGTATCGAGATCAAAAAATTATCTTTATCAATTGCACCCACCTCTTTGACATAAGACTTCTCTTACTATCACTTGCCTATTAATGTTAGTTGTCGACCGTATTCTCACTCAAACAGCGTTTTTTGCAGGTTAGTGGATCAGCTAAAGCGTCAAACTCTGCCTCAATACAACGCTTATTGTTGACGTTGACCTGCTCGGGGTCACCGTTGTTTGTTTTTCCGTGTAATTCGCTTGACTTATCACAGTCAACCGTTGGGCGATATTGATCAAGCATCTTGAACATTGGATTTTCAGGTGCATCATCCACTACTCCCGCCGGGAGTTCTCTCGATGGCTTGACTTTGCCCTCGGTTGCAGCGTAAATCAAGTCACTGCAAGCAGACCTGAGTTTCGTGATATCATCCTTCTCCAAATTGTGGATAGTCGGGTCAACAATAATATCCGTCATGAATTCCATTAATTCCTGAGAAATTTCACATTCCTCGTCGAATATGTCATCAATACGGTTTTTTTCAGGTACTTTGTGAGTTTCAGCCGTCACGATAGCATTGCGCAGTTCCGAGCCAATGAGTTCAATCACAGCGTTCTTGTGACTGGACTCTAATTTTGCTACTTCCTTGGCAAACCGAGTAGCATCCATACCTCGCATGTAAACAATTTTTTTCTGATGCAGTAGAGTCGATGACTGTATTGTGATGCGGTCGCGAAAAGCACTCATGATCTTTCGCTCCAAGCTGTCAATTTGATAATTGTCAAAATCCTTAATCGACACTTCACCGGTGCCAAAATCCAGCAGTATTGCTTTGTATCGCAACAACAAGTCATCTAGATACACAATTTCACCTTTTTTAATGACTTCCTGAGTGATAAAAAAGGATAGGGCATTGAATGCACTGGCGTGCAGCTCTTTGAATTGTTCAGGCTCCTCTGGGCGCTCGACTTTTGGCTCAACACGCTTCAGATATAAATCATAGCAATAGTCGTGAAATGCTACTAGTTCAGTGCCTTTGAGGTTCTCCATAATTCGAGTATCATTCAGTATTTTTGCCTTTTCCGCGATCACGAGCAAACTTTCTTCCGATGGTGGAAATGTGACCCAAGTGCGACGCATTTGAACTTTTTTTTCCATACATCCGCATATTGTGCACCTTATTCTTTTCAGTGATGTAGCGTTCATGCGTGGAACAGGAGGTACAATTTTTGCTGGATCTTTTTGTTCACTCAATTCCACCAGGGTAATTGAGGTTGGCGGCTTCGTAGCAATTGGTACTCCAGATGGTGGCTCCTTAACCAGGTTTAATATAGCCTCTGTGGATGGAACAGGAAGTGCAGTCGTTGCTGGTGCTGTCGGTTCACTCAATTCCACCGGAGTAACTACGGCTGGCGGCAGCTTTGTGGCAACCAGCACTTCAGATGGTAGCTCCTGGTAAGTAAAATTTTATTATTATATACGCATTAAAATTATTAAAAAAGTGTTCAATACCTTATCCAGGTTCAATACGGCTTTCATGGGCGGAACAGAAGGTGTGGTTCTTGCTGAACCTGTTGATACGCTCAATTCCACCGGAATTGCTGCGGCTGGCGGCTTCGGAGGAATCGGCCTTTTAGATGCTGGCTGCTTAGCTCGGTTTAATACGGCTTTTGCGGGTGCTACAGGAAGTGCAGTCTTTGCTAGGTCTGTTGGAACACTCAATTCCATTGGGATAAATGCGGTTGATGGCTTTGGAGCATTCGACAGTTCAGGTGATTGCTGCTTAATCGTGTTTAAGACGGCTTTTGTGGGCGGGACAGGACTTGCTGAGATTATCGGTTCATTCGATTCCACAGGGATAAAAGCAACTGTTTGCGGCATCGTAGTAACGAGCACTGCAGATGGTGGTTCCTGGTAATTTTACATGTTCATTGAAATTATAAAACAAAAGTAAAATGTTAAAAAAAACGTCTGTAATACCTGGGCCGAATTTTCCGGACTCACTACTGTGATAATAATACTCGGCGGCTGCTGCTGCTGCTGCTGCTGCTGCTGCTGAACAACTACAGGACTTGGCGGTTTCTGCAAAGTAAATTCCATTAAAAAAATCATTTTCCGAAATTGAAATAATATTTTTTATTTTATGCAAAATTCAAATGGATTGCTAGAATCATAGCGTAATACACTCACTAAATCGCCAGCGGTGATTGGTAGATTTTCCTGTGCAGGGACCAATAAGACGTCAGATGTCTGAAAACAAAGATTGCCGGAGGTCCAAGTAGTTCGAAGGATTTTTGAGGTTATATGGCTGAATTTTTGAAAATATTAAATGATTATTACCTCGTGGGATTTGCAAAATTCCTTATACAGCGGTCTGACCCGGCTGGATATTGCAATTCTCTTATAGCACGACGCGTGATAGCCATGATTTTGAGCGATCTCTGAATCGAGACGAACATCGCTGTATTTGTAATGTTTTTCTCGACGGAACATTAATATTAAACGGCACTTTTCATAAGTTTTTTTCGTAAATTGCTGTATTGGTCCATCCATTTTACACACAAAACACCGCATGATTTTTCACAATAATAACACAAATGCCAAAGATTAACCGATACAAAACGTAATCACCCACACAACTCGTTAACCCACATCCATTGCCAATGCTGACGCAACGTACGACATTACGGGAAATGGCCTCGTGTACATGCGCCGTGATTCTAGATGTTTCCTGCCGTCGCATTAGTCTTCATTTTCACCTATTTTCCCACCCAAAAAGATTCTCTCTCCTCTCTTGGTTTTCCAACCTATTTACAGAGATTTTTTAATTAAAAAAAAATTAATAAAAAAAATTGCTATTAAAAAATTTCTAGACTTTCATAACAGGATTAAAGACACTAATATACGTTCAATTGATTGCAATATGTGTACATATATTACCAATGAAGTAAAAAAAGATTTATTAGTATAAATATTATATAAAAATGAAAGCGCATTAGCATTTTTTAAAGATGTACTTGTAAAATTCAAATAAGTTGGCAGATTCCGGATTCTCACCGCACTATGGCGGCGCTTCGAATGTCTCTCTTATCGCACCTATAAAAATTAAAGGGCATATGCCATAAAGGTATTGTAAGGCTAAAATACAGTGTGGTGTGTAGAGCATCCGCAAATATAACAGGCAGTATCCCGTGCGCGAGACTCCGTGCAGCAGGAGCCCTGAAAAGAGAGTGGAGTTTGCGCGTACGTGACGATTGACGACAAACCTCCCAAGTCGTTAAACAAGTACATAGAAGCGGTGAACAAAATCTCTCATCACTGCGTGTCGAGTTAATGCAAGTTTTCGTGAGTGTTGGCAAGTTCAAAGTGAACCTCGTGTTTCATAAATTGACAAGCAAAACATCTAAAAATCGCACGCCGTCGTTGCAATGATGGCTGGACGGGGAAAGTATCTGACGAATGCCGAATTAACTCCCGAGTAATTGGTGTGCGACGGAAAAAAATATAACGAATCGACGCAGAAAAAAACTAGTTAAATTGTGAAAAAATTAAACTGCACGTGGAGAAAAAATCTGAATTATTTCAATAGGCCTGATTGCCATTTCTTTTCGTGGTGGCAGCTCAGTACTATTGGCGTCGCCGTGGCCACCGTCTTCGAAACTCATCACGACGTGCATCGTCGCTGGGAATCGAGTCATGGTTTCCAAGGTGGATGCGAATAATATTGAAAGCACAAGATTGACTCGAGGCCCAAGCTCCAAGGACATTATGGGAGAAAAAAGCAGCTGCAGCGCTGCAGACAGTGATTTCGAGTTTGGTGTTCCACCCGAAGCACCTGTTTTTGAGCCAACAGCCGAGGAGTTCCTGGATCCACTGGGTTATATTGCAAAAATCCGACCAATTGCTGAAAAATCAGGCATATGCAAGATTAAACCACCGCCTGTGAGTTTTCACGCATGCTATTCCGTGTTTGTCTTCAGTTCGCATGTGTTTGTAAAAAAAAAAAAAAATCCAGTTTTTACCCAAGTACGAATATTTTTTCGTCAAGTTGTCGCATAATATATAGAATTTTTTTTCTGCCAAAGTCCAATAGTAATGTGTAACCTATATATTTGATTAACGCACTAGATAAAAAGTAGAATCGTGCTTGGGGAAAAAACAGCAAATTGCATAAAGAAGCATCACGGCTGGTACGTGACAATAGATTACGAAAGTGGGGGGTCAATAGGAGCTCCCAAAAGAAGCGAATATAATAATAATGCATCAAATATCAGTTGTGAAAAATTATAGGGATATTTTACTACAAAATTTTCACATTTTATTTTTCCTTTCCATAATTTATTCGTCAAGTTTGAAATAAAATCTGTGATAGATTAACGGGACTTCAAAGAGAAATACCCGCACGGCCTTACGAGTTTTCATGATAAAATGGCCGAGAGGACAATTGTAACAATGTCAGGGGAAGGACAGAAGCCCTCGGCCATTACACTTTTTCTCAATATTTTTTACGTGTTGCCTGAAAATTCCTAATCAAATAATCTTGTAGAATACGTCTCTGAAATGATAAATTTTGAGGTCAGAGAGCGTAACAAAAATGGCAGGAAACTTTTCTCTATTGAAACTCTTTTGATTTAGTCATGATGAACGTAATGCTGGAAATTTCGCATTTTCCATGTGCCAAGTTGTTAATAAAAAAATTTCATTGACAAAAAATATTTGATATTAATATATATCGATAGGATTCTTAGTTAAGCAGGAAACTTTCCTTGCGTCTTTATTCAAACGGGTCGATAAAGACAATTTATGATTCTCCCCTTTATGTGCTCCCTCCATCCCTTGTTCGTGTATTTAGATGACGCCACTTTGAACATTTTTTCGTGTACATATTTGCTGTAACAACAAGCAATCAAAGAACTATGCGTGTCAGAAAAATTTAAATATTGTTGTTTGAGTTTTAATTTTTGATTACGTAGACTTTAATTTGTATTACACAAATAAATGCCACATTGGATAATGAAATAAAATCATTTCACTGATGATAAAATCACAATTAAATTTGTTTTAAAATGATTGTATTAAAAAAAAATTGATACCCGCATACTCAAGATTATACTAAATTTATTAAATTTTAGGTAAATTGTTTTTTAACACACATTTTTCTATGATTTGCATTTTGGTATTTATAAATCGTTAGAAAATATTAACGGCGTCATTTCTAACGTGGCAAGGATACTCGGGACGCCATTTGCCATGCGATGTAACAGTGAGAAATAAATTTCCACTTATGAATTTGTGTACTAATTTTATTATAATATTTGTACCTTTTTAAATGTCGATAATATTAAAATTATAGACGCGATTAAATACTAATTGTTTTATCTGTAATTACGAATTGTTAAATTCTCTGTAAAAATACAAGTAGATTGATGAAAAAATAATAGTAACATAATCTTAGGAATAACTTGACAATCTTTGGACAATAAAATTGATTTCTTTTTTTCAGAATTGGCAACCACCCTTTGCCGTGGACGTCGACAAGTTTAAATTTGTACCGAGGATACAGAGATTGAATGAACTCGAAGCCAAAACAAGGATCAAATTAAATTTTTTAGACCAGATTGCCAAGTTCTGGGAACTTCAGGGATCATCACTGAAAATTCCTCTGGTCGAAAGGAAAGCACTGGACTTGTATTCCTTGCATAAAATTGTTACAGACGAAGGTAAAAAAAAATAAATCACACAACTAAAATACTAATATTACAGTATTAACATTTTTTTCCGCCCGTAGGAGGCATCGAAACAGTCACGAGGGAACGACGATGGGCAAAAATCGCAAATAAATTGGGTTATCCGTCGGGAAAAAGTGTTGGCAGCATTCTGAAAAATCACTACGAGCGAATTCTCTATCCGTTTGATGTGTTTAAGCAAGGCAAAACACTCGGGGACATTGTAAGTAATTTTAATACAATTATGAAGAGACTTTATAGAAACTTACTATGTGTGTTGTGTGCAGAAAATCGAGCCAGACGTGGATGTAAACGAGAAAAAGGACAGAGATTACAAGCCCCACGGTATTATATCACGTCAGCAGATAAAGCCACCAAATGCAAAATTTTCACGGCGTTCAAAGCGATTTTCCGGACAAGATGGAAAGCAAGACGTGTCAATCAAGTCGGAGGACTGCAAAGAGGAATGCGATTCAGATAATGATTGCAAGGATGAGATTAAAATAGAAAATGATCTCGACAGAGACAGCAAAGAGCTTAAGAAACTTCAATTCTACGGAGCAGGACCGAAAATGGCTGGCTTCAACACCAAAGAGAGTAAAAAATCGAATAAAACTCGTGGAATCAAGTATACCTACGATTATGACCCGTTGGCCAAATACATTTGTCATAATTGTAGCAGAGGAGACATGGAAGAGAGCATGCTACTGTGCGACGGTTGTGATGACAGTTATCATACCTTTTGTTTACTTCCACCTCTCACTGAGATACCAAAAGGCGACTGGCGATGTCCAAAGTGTGTTGCAGAAGAGGTGTCCAAACCCATGGAGGCTTTTGGCTTTGAACAGGCCACGCGGGAGTACACATTGCAGCAATTTGGCGAAATGGCCGATCAGTTCAAAAGTGATTACTTTAATATGCCAGTACACATGGTTCCAACGTCCCTCGTGGAGAAAGAATTCTGGAGAATAGTTTCGTCAATTGACGAGGATGTTACAGTGGAGTATGGCGCGGATCTTCACACAATGGATCATGGCTCTGGATTTCCTACGAAAACCAGTGTAAATTTATTTACTTGCGATGAAGAGTACGCAGAATCTGCGTGGAACCTCAATAATCTGCCTGTACTTGAGGGCAGTGTGTTGGGTCACATTAATGCTGACATCAGTGGCATGAAAGTCCCATGGATGTATGTTGGCATGTGCTTTGCTACTTTTTGCTGGCACAATGAGGATCATTGGAGTTATTCTATCAATTATATGCACTGGGGTGAGCCGAAAACGTGGTACGGTGTTCCCGGTTCGGAAGCTGAAAAATTTGAGGTGTCAATGAAGTCTGCTGCTCCAGAATTATTTCACAGTCAGCCTGATTTACTTCATCAGCTTGTTACAATCATGAATCCTACAATTTTAAGCAATGAAGGTACAGAAATTTCGGATTTTTTCATGATTTATTTCTTATTTCAATAAATTAATATTTAATATTTTTTTATTTCAGGTGTACCAGTATTTAGAACAGATCAGCATGCTGGTGAATTTGTCGTCACATTTCCCCGAGCGTATCATACTGGCTTTAATCAAGGTTACAACTTCGCCGAGGCTGTAAACTTTGCCCCAGCCGACTGGGTGAGTCATATTTGTATATCCCAGAGGACAATGACCCCTTATTAGGTCACTAGTTTTTTTTTTTTTCATGACACAATATATATATCTAATTTATATTTCTCATTTTTACAGTTGAAAATGGGCAGAGAATGTATCTCTCACTACTCAAATCTTCGAAGATTTTGTGTATTTTCTCATGATGAATTAGTCTGTAAAATGGCACTAGATCCGGACTCTCTAGACATTGGGGTAGCCACAGCAACCTATCAGGACATGTTGAAAATGGTCGAAAATGAGAAAAAACTGCGGAAAACTCTACTTGAATGGGTAAGAATTATTTTTTTCATATAAAAAAAAATTACAAAGTGCATGGTGTATAATTATCATCTCATTAGTAAATTAATAATTATGTACATAAAAGAAAGGCATATATTTAAAATGACAAAAAGAGCGTATGAAGTTGGCCATGAATGGCTTTCTCCAATTAGAAGCCGCGCGCGCGAGCACTACCGTGAACATAGTCACATACAGTTGGATGACGACGGCGTGAAGTTGACACATTGTGATTTTTCGTTGCACGGTTGTGTTAGTGCATGCGTGTGGGTGCGTATGTGCATTTAGGAGTTTCTTGTTGCCACTGGGCACTGCCTCGTACTTCTGAACACAAACTGCACGCGTACTACAAAAAGATTGTAACGCCTGTGTGAAAGCGTCTTTGGTGATATTATACGTACGGTTGTTTCCATTCTGTGCTTTGCTGGCCTATTGTGCACTCACGTATTTATTCATTGCTCAGTTTCAAATTTCCGCGCAATATCGTTAAGGTGGTTCATAATAGTCGGCTTTAATCTGGTTATCACGGTGCTGTAGCATCGTCCTTGAGCAGTCGGTGTCCGTTGAACATGCATCTCTTGACTTGGTGATTATGTAACAACGAGAAATTCGAACAAACGACGAGTAAGTTAAAAAAAAAGAGTGTCTTATTTTGAGGTTATGTGTCGGTCGAACGCTACACAATCGTTGTGTGCCATGTTGCTGCGCGATTAATTCCCATTCTGTTGAGTCACATCTTATTTTGGATACACGGTATTTTATGTCGAAAAATTAACCACTTTATTGGTTAGCTTGCTTATGCATATCGTGATTGACATACGGCAGAACAATTCTCAGCTAAAAGCTCATACAGCTGGACTGTTTTCACTTGTTCGGTTTTTTTTTTTCCATTTTTTTTGTTCGTGGCGGTTACCAGGTGTGATCACGATCGATGAATTGTTTTATATTCTACTCAACTGTTTCTTTGTGTGACTGTACGCGTCTTTAGAGTGAGTACTCATAGCTGAATTGTCGGTGGATTACGAAGCTGATTGTGCGATAATTGTAGCAGTAAACGAATATCGCGATTCTTTTTTTTTTGTCGTTCTTGTTTTTTTAGTCTCAAAATAATATATACGAAGCATATAGCTTGGTATTTATTATACATACACAATAAGGTGATTTGATTAACGTGTATTGGAATAATAATAGGCAAAAATTGTTGAGTGATTATAGAAGCCCACAAGACAGGCGTTAGTTTATTTTGTCGGAGTCTTTTTATTCCGTTGATATAGCAGTGAGAGTATGCATGCACTTCCCATGTGTAGTGATAATACATTATAATGATTGCTATCGATTGAACTTTCATAAATATATTTTCCATATGTTCAGGGTGTTACAGAGGCCGAACGAGAGGCATTTGAATTGTTACCAGACGATGAGAGACAGTGCGAGGCATGTAAAACTACTTGTTTTCTCAGTGCTGTGACGTGCTCGTGTCACAGTTCACAACTCGTGTGTCTGCGACACTTTACTGATCTGTGCAGCTGTCCGCCGGAAAAGCATACGCTGAGATATCGATATACGCTTGACGAGCTGCCAATCATGCTGCAAAAGTTGAAGCTGAAAGCCGAGTCTTTCGACTCTTGGGTGACTAAAGTTAAAGAGGCCATGGATCCAAAAGGTGAAAAGATTCAAGTTGTCGAGTTGAAAGAACTTTTGAGTGAGGCGGAAAGTAAAAAGTTTCCGGACAGTGAGCTACTAACAGCTTTGACAACTGCTGTACAAGATGCTGAAAAATGTGCCAGTGTAGCTCAACAATTGTTGAATAATAAACAGCGTACAAGAACACGTCAATCTGTGGATACAAAGTATAAATTAACTGTTGAAGAATTAACACTTTTTTATAAAGAAATTACGAATCTCTGTTGTGAATTAAAAGAGTCAGATGGTGTTAAATATATTCTTGATCAAGTTGTTCAATTTCAAAAGGATGCAGAGGATTTGGAAAATCAATTTGATGACTGTGATTTGGACAAGCTTGAAAAATGTATTGATTTTGGTGACTCGATATGTATTGAATTGCCACAACTTGCTCGTCTGAAACAGAAATTAAATCAAATTCAGTGGTTGAAAGAGGTTAAATCCATGCTCGATGATTCTAAATCGGTGACACGTGAAGACTTGGCTAAATTAATTGAAAAGGGAATGATTATTCCACCGCATATAAACATCGAGACTATGCTGTCCAAGTTGCAACAGATTGTGATACACATTGACAAGTGGGAGGAGAAAGCTAAGAACTATCTGCAGTCAAAAAGTCGACAGAATATTTCTGTTATTGAGGAATTTATTCAGAAAGCTGATGCAATTGATGCCTACCTGCCGAGTCTTGATAATTTGCAGGATATTCTCAACAAGGCAAAGAATTGGATTAAAACTGTGGATGAAATTCAGGCACGCGATAATTTTCCATACTACGATACACTTGATGAGCTCGTTCGCAAGGGCCGAAATATCCCGTTGCACCTGGATCCTCTGGAATTACTCGACTCTACGTTGTCACAGGCCAAAGTTTGGAAGGAACGAACAGCCCGTACGTTTCTCAGGAAAAATTCTCACTACACTCTCATGGAAGCGCTCTCTCCCAGGATTGGAGTTGGAGTTCAGGCATTAAAAACCAAGAAAAATAAAGGTGATGAAAGTGTTGGAGCTGTTTTTGTGTGTGATACTAAGCTCGATGACTCGAGCGAATCGGCCGATGTTGTGGCAGCATTCAAGCTAGCAGAAAAACGTGAAATGGAAGCAATGAGAAATCTTCGTGAGAGAAATACGCAAAAAGCCACTTACGACGACTCCAGATACTGCGTTTGCCGACGACCGAGATTTGGCTTGATGCTGCAGTGTGAACTCTGCAAGGATTGGTTCCACTCCAACTGCGTGCCACTTCCAAAGACCATGTACAAGGGTAAAATACAGTCGTCGAGAGAAACTAAATTTCTGTGTCCCTGCTGTTTACGGTCGCGGAGACCCCGGCTAGAAACAATATTAGCTCTCTTGGTGAGTCTTCAAAAAATTCCAATTCGCCTGCCGGAAGGTGAGGCGCTTCAGTGCCTCACCGAGAGAGCCATGAATTGGCAGGATCGCGCGAGACAGGCTCTAAATACCGAGGAAATATCATCTGTGCTGGCAAAATTGTCGGCACTGTCGCAGAAACTCGTGGAGGCTGCAGCTCGCGAGAAAACAGAGAAAATTATTAGCAGTGAATTGAAAAAAGCTGCGAATAATCCAGAATTACATCAACGTGTGCAAGCCATCGCTCCTCTGAGTGGAGTTCACTCTGATGACAGTGTCCTTAGCGGAGGTGTAAGTATATTTGCATATATTAAACTGCATAGACTCTGCAAAATGATGATATAATGTGTCAATTTACTATTTGAAAATTTTACAGGATGACGATGATGACGTTGTGGCGATTGACGGCGATGAACCAACGTGTAGCACCTTTAATAGCAATGAGCACGCCTATTCATATGGTAAGTATGAGGGTCGAATTCTTCAACCTGTTCTAGATAGGAGAAGAGTTGTATCTATTTTTTCCTCCCACTCAGTATCTAAATATCAACGAAAATTACAATCACAAAATCCAGACAGTGCCGTTGTATTGTCGGCGAGTGCCCGATCGAGACTGGAGGAGCTGATGATGGAGGGTGATCTTTTGGAGGTGGCTCTGGACGAGACTCAACACATTTGGCGAATTCTCAGTCATACCAACAGCCCAACAACCGTACGCAAATATGCCGCCTTTGAAGAAGTCCAGGCCAACTTCAGTCCCGACACGAAGGATCCGAAAAAACGTGGGCGTAAACGAAAATCTGAAGAGTTTGAGATTACGAAAAATATGCCACGACAAAAAGTTGACGAGAAAAGTGTACTGAAGAAAAAGGGATTTAATAATAAGGATAATAAAAAAATTGGCAATCCACAGAGTCCACTGAAACGTGGTCCAAGAAAGGTAATTATTGCGCGAATGTTATTTATTTATTTATTTGTTTTTTTCATTAAATTTGCAATCTTAAATGATATTTAGTCATAGAATTACTATTAGCCGGACTTCAGTTATAATTAATATTACAGATAAAACGGAAGGATGGAGAGGATTTGGCGCCGAAGAAGAAGGGAGGCAATAGGAAAAAAACGAAGCAAGATACATCCGATGAAGAAGATGATTGTGCTGCTGATAATTGCCTGCGGCCAAATGGTAATTTAATTTTCTATTATAATCTCCAGCAATGTATTAATATATTTTTTCTTTTCCATTTTTTAAGGACGAGAGGTCGATTGGGTGCAGTGTGATGGAGGATGCAATGGCTGGTTTCACATGCACTGTGTCGGCCTAGAACGAAAAGAACTGTCCGAGGATGATGACTATATTTGCATGAATTGCAAGGACGCTGATCAAAACACAACGGTACGAAAAGCTAGATAATTGTTCATCCTAGCGTCAATGCGATCCATTTTTATTTTATTTGTTATAATTATCATTATTATTATATTATTATTATTTTTTTTTCGTTGAGTCTCGGCTCGCATGAAGGCTGGTGCTAATTTACATAGATTACTACTTTCTGCTCGCCCTCCCTCCCACCACCCTTTGATAATACTGATTTATCTTATTATTTTATTTTTTACTTGCAGTAGTGAGTTTTCGATTTAAGTTTCCACATGGTAAATTCTTGTAAAAATATAAAAGCAGTTTGATTTCCGGTTCATCACAGTTTTTGTTATCTATTCGTTCCATGATTAGATTATAGATGACAAAGCATTCGAGTAAAGATTCATTGCCAATTAGTTTAATTTGTTTAGTTTCTCACGCCCCGTTTCTCCCACTACCCAGAGAAAAAACTTTATGACTCTAAATATTGCTATTGCGTTTATATATATAGAGAGAATTTCGTTTGCTAAGACCTATAAGTTACCTTTGCATTGTTCATAGTTGAAGCTTGGTTTATATGCTTTTCACGGCGTGAATTTAGTAAAGACGACAAAGTAGTAATGATATCGGCTCTCGAGGAAAACAAAAAAATTTTGTGAGCTTGCAATCTTGTTGTGCATAAAGTCATAAAAATTAATTATGAGTACACGATTTCATTACTTCATGTAAAGTAGTTTTTTGATTATTAAATTTTTTTTTTGGTCATTGAAATTGTGAAATATTTGGCGTTCGTTGCACTTTTGCCTAGCAGGGCTACCTCAGCGGAGACAACGAGCCGGATATTGAGGAAGCCGCGACCTTTGTCAGGATTTATTAACTTCCTCCGTCTACAATTAATCACCCGCACAATGTCCTAGATGATCAAATTTATGATCTTCGATGATAATTATATATCGGAATAATTTTTATTTATCGGCAGAGATTTATATTTATCATTATCTGGGATAAGAGGGTGTAGATAGACTGAATGATGATGTATTAAATAAAACAAAAAAAAAATAATAAGAAAGAAAAAAAAATGATTGACAAGTGCGTTTTGTATGAGAATGAGAGTGAAAGTAATTTTACACGTATATTAGATAAGAATATTCCCAAAGTATAATTCGGATGTAATTATAAAGCAACCTGCATCACTAATATGTCGATAAAAAGAATCATCTTTTTTTTTTTTTCTTTCATTTAAGCATTAATTTTCGGACTTGGAGTCGATCTATGTATTTTGATGCGATGAAACCTGTTTACGTGTTACCCAGATTAATAAAAAAAAGATTGTTTGATATCAGCTGTAAAAATATTTGCTCTTATAGTGGTATTTTCAAATGAAAAAAAAAAAAAAAAATTCGTTTGCTGCTTCTTAATGAACTTCATACCAAGCGAATAGGTGGTGAATATAGATATAGATTAAATATATATATATATAAACGAATGAATGACGAATTGATTGAACACTCGTGAAGAGTAATGTACAATAAAAAATCCAGAACTTTATTCTAGAATAAAAAATAAAATTAAGAAATGAATATTAACCTTAAACATGTCATATAGCCTCGAAATTCCCCGTATATCGTCGTATCTTGGTTGAATATATAACAATGAGTGCCTATTCTATCATATCGGGGATTAAAAGTCATTTAGTGCTTTTAGTAACACAAAGACCGGTCGTAACCAGTGAGTACTGACATTTATGGAGGACGAAAATTCAATAAAACCAAATAGATTGAAAATAATTTTATAAAGATCTTTTTAGCTGGTAACAGACATTTTTGCCAGTTCTCATCATATACATTTGTCTACAAAAAATGACAAATAACTTCAATAAATTGAATTTATGAAGTTTGTTTATTTTACAATTACCAAAAAGCCGACGAGGTTTCATAGTCATTAACTTTATTAATTTTTAACAGTCGTAAGATAAAATTCTATAAATAAATGTTGACGTTAAAAATTTTAAACTACTAGAAATCCAAATGTGGAAAAAAAAAACTATTAGTCATAAAATTCACATACACATTGTCCACTGCACACATTTGCAAAATTGTTTCGCGAAAGTTTAAGTCGCATAAATTAATGACTAATATTCTATCGAGTCATCCAGTAATAAGATATTAACTGAACATAAAGATACAGCATAAAGACATTATCATTGTAATAACTTATATAATTTATTTGAATCATAGAGCGACTTTCCAATAGAAGGCTCAACAAATTCACGATTTCCCAACGCGGTAAAATATTTTCTTTTGTTGCCATTGAGTCAACCTCGAGTTTTTTTTAATTACTCCCGACAATTATATACTATCGTATATCACATTATCTATGTCAGTGAGATAAAAAAATCATAAACTAACATAATTACTTAACTTGTATATTTAAAAAAAAAAAAAAAAAAATTGAGAAACTATGTTTTCCCAAGAGACAAAAAAGACAAATAATATTTTTTAAAGCACTCGGAGTAACTATGTTGTGAGGCACCATCAAGTGTGATTCATATTTCATATAACATGATCGTGTATTCATTTTAGCGCTCACACATTCTACCAAAAGGAAATACAAATGACTCAACTTTACACACAGATAAATACAGCGGCACTTCAATGACGCGATGATTCGGTGGACTGCCAGAAGAGGGGGTGAAGTTAATTTCTTAGTACAATCTTCTGGACGGCCGCGCGATGAGTCTCTCAGTGTGTGGGGCGACTTGCTCGTGAACAGACGTGTGTAAAGAGCACGACAAATGACATTTCGGAGTCTTCATCGCTCTATCTAACGCGACAATTCATGTGGCATCGCGTGACAGAACATTGTCACAAAGTAACAAAATAAGTGATACTTAATTGAACAATATCAAACACAAATAAAATATAGCTTGTGCGTTTGATTCGAGTGGTTTCGAAGGCGTGCCTGCAAACAAGGACAGCCCGTGGAAGGATAACGGCGAGGGAGAAAGAGGGTGAAGGTGAAAAAAACGGAAGGATTCAGGCAACATGGCCACGGCAATCGACGACCGGCAGGAGCTCTTGGAACAATTTCAATCGGTGAGTTTCACTTGTGAAATATCTCTAGTCAGGGGCCGCAATGTGTCGAGCCGTGGATTAAGGTGTTTTTTATGTTAATTACGCAAAGGGAAGCATGTGTGTACTATCAGGGGCGTACCTATGGCGTCATTCTCGCTGTCTTTCACCTTTATCGACCGTAAACTTATCATATTTCCGTGTAACTGAAACTGTATTGATGAATTCATCACTACCAAAATTTCCCCTACTCTCTACCACGATTGATAATCCTCTATAACTTATACATACGATTATAAAAGTCCTTCGTTTTGTTATCTAATTAATTCTGCCGCATTGTAATAAATTGTTAATCCTTGAGGCTGGTGATTGTGCAGAATTACTCATAGACATCGTCCTCCTGTGTGTGCCATGATCATTTTGTCTCTATTAAATTTTGCGCTCAATATCCTGTTACATATATTGCAGGATATGCTGGTAGGCGGGTATATTCTTCTGTCTGATGAAAAAGCATCATTGCTACCCTCGTGGATCGAATTAAATATGCGCAATATGGGGAATAGTGCATGACACGAGCGTAACCACGGCAACGACTCTCGCATGGGGATTTTATAATCATCTATATAGGCTTTAGTCATTTTATCAAATGGTTATATTTACATATTTGTCAGTTGTAAAAAGCACACTCATATATCAGTTGCGCGAGAATAATAATTTTTTTTTTAACACCGTGCCCGTATCATACTTATGCCGGCATTTATACGTATACATACTCTTCGTTGCAATAATGCATCGCGACGTCGTCATTGTTTGTTATTCCAGCAGTAGCACTCGTGAAAATTACGAAATGAGCTCGACCTAGGGTTGGCAAATACTTGGAACAGTTGTATATTGTTTGCAGAGTGCAGTTTTGAAATTTTTTTTTTTGTCATCTCAAAAGTATCATGACAATTAATCTTTATATCAGCCATGAAATATAACTGTTCTAAATTTAAACAATACCTCGGTTTTTTTTTTCGGAAAAGTTGTAGTATTTTTTTCTGCAGCTATTCAATGGCCATTATACACTGCACTTGTAGCAGATGCTCTGTGACGTGCATGCAAATAACGTGTCACTGTCATATTTGATTTGGATAATACTTTGGATGATGAGGCCAAGGTTGAAATCCATGAAATTTATTCGTGTACTTAATCTTATCAACGCGAGCTATATAATTTTATGCATATGTTCAAGTACTTGAAAGAAATGTTGATAACACTTTTTTTTTCCTGTTTCTTGTTTTTTTTTTTTGTTATTATCTGTCAAGTTGGTCATTTTCATTTCCCGCGTGATACTTTGCTTTCTTTTGAAGGAAAATATATGGTTTATTCAGAATTTTTCATGTATTTAGTTGGATAAATATCCCTTTATGTTTTATGTTTATTATTTATGAGGATTTTGGCCTCCCGTTGAGTGTCTGCTGCAGCTTGTCAAATGCAACCCCGCTTGCTGATGGTTGAGAGACCCCCTGGGCGACCAAGTTGGCACGTGTCGTTCTCATATTTCTCGCTATTTTCAAACTAATGCACGCCTGGGGGTGATCACAATTAAATTGAAAAATAGATTAAAGTACTTACTGTATTTTAAGACGGATATAGTCTAGAGATTAATTTAAAAAAAATTGTAAAACCGTTTGTTGTGGGTGAAAAATAAAGATAAATAAGTCGAAATAAGGTGAACAATTTTTTCTCAGGCATTGCACACAATATATCCTCTTACGGAAACTATTTCTCACGTATACTTACATATATGCACGTTAGAGTCCTCATTGTGGGTTGTGTCTCACGCTTGGCTTCTTATTACGTTATACACTTGGGTACTTATAATTAATTCTTTCGCAAAATTTCAACGAACCAGTGCTAAAGTATTTCTAGCCTGCAAACGGGTTCATTTGTACTCTCATTATTATATGTTCTCGTATTAATGTTTTTTTTTAAAACCATTTTACTCATCATTACTACTTTTAATTGTGAGACCTGAGAATACAGTAATAAGCAATTTAAAAAATTATGCATTTTAAAAAATTTCAAAAATGTTAAAAAATATATGCAGGTATATACAAATAAGAATATCACAAGTTATTACATTTTTTTTATAATTTAAGTGTGGGTTTTTTTAAAACAAAAAATTATCGATTTTTTATCGTTTTGAAGTTATCTGATAACTTGGATTTTTCTAAATGGATATATATATTTTTTTATAAAGTTTTTATTGAGCCAAATACTTGAGTGGAAAAAAAATTTTTTTTATGAAAAGATGTTGCTTTTCAATATTTTTTATAACATGAATTAATTTAAAATTTTATGATGGTCGTATCACTAAAATTGTCGTCGGAAGTAGCCGTTGATAGTGACCAAAATAATTGTGATTGTTGGGTAAACAATGGAAGGACAGAAATGAGACATAAGTTTTATCATTTTGTCGATGAGATTCGTGTGGCGCTTTGACTGGAGATTGTTGCAAAGAGCGTGGGTTTTTAAATCAACTATATACAAAAGTTTGTGTGTATTAGTACACACACTGTTTATTTAAATTGTTAGCTTATTTACAAACCGAAAAGTTTAACCTCCGGCACGGTCAATGCCCCAACATGGTCCCCAGTAACTCTCGGATGTCAACAACGCTTCGTATAAGAGAGGAATGGACGGATAAAGTGCGATACAACATGGTCACTCACAATTTAACCTTCACTAAATACGTACTGCAGCTTCAAGCAACGGGTTTTTTTCGTTTTTTACTTTCATACCATTGATTATTAGAATGCATGTGCGGAAAGGAAAATTGAATTGTAACAAGTCAATGATTACTTTTAATGAGTATATTCTTAAAAATCATGAACCGAGAAAAGAAATTAAAAGGGGTGCTAATAATACATAAAAATTATATACTTTAGCAATAACAACGTCGTAAATATTGTAATTTAGTCTACTGTAAAAATTTGTAACTCTAAAGTGCCACCTTTAGCAGCCAATACGGTTATAATTATCTTTTAAATCCCTGAGAAAAATAATTGGAGCAAAACATAAGGACATAAACACGTTATTAGTATAGTTTTTGTAATAAATAAAGATGTAAAATAATGATGAGTCAAGTGATGGGATATTAAAACATTATAACGTACGCGAGATTATTAAACCGCAAAGGAATCGTAGATGCATGATATCATCAGGTTTGTTTACATTAGCGTGATTACCTTGAGATTGATGTGCATAATATTCATTACAATACATTTAACACACTGTTATTATAAATTAGCATTCTATTGATTAGCGAATAATTTGTTTAAAAAATTGCTGCAGCGATGAGAGTAAATAAATATTGAATTTTTTTTTTTTACCACTCTGAAATAGGATAATTTTATTTTGTCTTGTGGGATATTTATTTGGATTGAAAATGCATGTTTTATATATTCAGCATCTTTATATTCAAGGTTCACAATTGTCATCTGATGGCCTCGGTTTAAATAATACGACGAGTGAGTTAAAACCCTGAGGTTAATAAAAATATTTTTATAAATTATATTCAATAGTTTTAATAATTTTCCAGTGGTAAAAAGGAGTTTTTCGGTTTAATTAAAACGTGAGAAATTTATTAATATATTCATAAATATACGTAAAAGAATGAAAGAAAGAAGAATTCCTGGTGGCTGTTGGAGAAGAAATGATGGGTGAAATATAGTTATATCATGCGGAACCTATTTCCTATACCGATTTAAAATATTCCCTGAAAACAAATCCCTAAAAAATAC
Source organism: Macrocentrus cingulum (assembly GCA_002156465.1). Lineage (NCBI taxonomy): Eukaryota > Metazoa > Arthropoda > Insecta > Hymenoptera > Braconidae > Macrocentrus > Macrocentrus cingulum. Next base: position 29,490 of record MVJL01008630.1, read on the forward strand.
ATTCAAACGTAATAATATTAAAAAAAAACGCTTTCAAAATTGAAGAAAAATTTAATGAACGTAATTAAAAAAATCAAGAAAAAAACCTTTTACTACCGTTAAATAATTTTTTTTTATTACAGCAGAGCCTATAAAAAATTATTTAATGGTAGTATAATGTTATTTTGATTTTTTAAAATTAGGTTTATTAAATTTTTCTTTAATTCCAATACACTGCGGGAGATTTCAGTCACGTCGTTCTCGTATCCAAGAATGTCTGGCATTCCATCGCGCCTGTCATCTGTATAACGGTGATGACATGGAAACTATCAAGTCCTCACGATATACAAGCTTGTTCATACAAAATTTTCTGGTTGTTTGTGTGTAATTCAATGCACTTTACAAGTGTGCTCTCATTTATTTATTCTCATGTCGTTGATATTAAACGTCCGTGTATATATATCCGCCACTAATAAGTCAGTATATTTTATTATACAAATACTGACCCACTCTGTTGATTCATTCCGGGATTTTATGGTTAATTAAAGTGCAAGTGGTTAAATAGAACAGTCATTGTATAGGTTGCACTGGCAAAACACCAATTGCCCGACATGTATAAATGCATTCATCTCACGAGATTGTCCAGATTCAACAGACAATTAATCCTTGTATCATTTTTACTACAATCCCTCGCATATATTTAGGTGCAAAAATGTTATTTAATCATCTTGAAAATTAAAACTAACTCGCTACATAATTTATACAATTAAAAAAATATATATCAACGCCTTCAGGAGCTAAAAAAAAATATTTAGGTTAATTTTTTGGATTAAAAACATTTTTTTTTAACGTTTAAAAAATGTATTTTTATCTTACGCGAATCATTAATAGCGATAACAATGATAAGCATTGCAATCTAGCGTTTAGTAATCAATGTGACTTTCAACTGACTTTATTCTCCTCCTTTAAATCCGTCAAATTATAATTATTCAGATTTCATAGCTTGATTTAAATCAATTATAGCTGTGATCTATCACGATGGAGATACGAGACATGCAAAAGTGGGATGTTATTGAGGAATATCTTCGAGATTTTCATTATTTTTTCAAGACAGTGAGTGAGTCATTATAGCTAGCAGATATTCCATTGAAAACGTATACCTCACGCGACTCGGGTGACGCCCTGCGATAGTGGAAATTGACTTAAAAACCAATTTTACTTGATTTATTAATTGACAAATAATTTTTTTTATTGCAGATTGACGAAAATAATGATGGCTTCATCGACCTGGCGGAGCTACGCAATGCACTGGACGTGTGTGGCTTTAAAATGCCGGGCTACAAGGTGCGACAGATGATCGAGGAGTACGATGACAAGCAACACTTGGAGCACAAGGGTCGCCTGTCCTTTGACGAGTTTGAAAAACTCTGCAAGGAGTTGAAAGCCAACGAGCTCGGCTCCACTTTCAAACGGGTAGTGTCGAAAAAGGAAAATTTAGAGACACTTGGCGGCATCTCCGAGGCTTCCAGCGAAGGGACAACTCATTCTGTGAGGCTGGAGGAACAATTGGCGTTCAGTGATTGGATCAACACAAATCTCGGTCATGATCCTGATTTAAAACACTTGCTGCCCATCGATTCAGAAGGCAAATTGCTCTACGACAAGGTCAAAGATGGAATTCTGCTCTGGTAAGTCAATATTTTACAGGAAAAAAAAATTCTCCACCCCAATGCCCAAATAATTAATAATTGCTTTGTTTTTTACAGCAAAATCATCAATCACTCGTGTCCGGACACTATCGATGAGCGAGCAATAAATAAAAAAAATTTAACGCTCTACAAAAAACATGAGAACCTAACACTGGCACTGTCATCAGCTCAAGCAATAAGTTGTAACATAATAAACATCGATGCGCACGATTTAACCAAGGGAACGTCTCACCTGGTCCTCGGGCTACTCTGGCAAATAATTCGAATTGGTCTGTTCAATCAAATAACCCTGGAAAATTGTCCAGGTCTAGCAACGCTTCTTCAACAGGGTGAAAAAATAGAGGATCTTTTATCACTGTCACCCGAACAAATTCTTCTTCGTTGGGTCAATCATCACTTGGAGAATGCCGGAATTGTTCGCCGATGCAACAACTTCCAATCTGACATTATTGACTCGGAGGTTTACTCGCACTTGATCAAGCAAATTGCGCCCAGCAGTGCTGGCGTCACGCTCGAAGCTCTCATGGAGCCGAATCACATAACGAGAGCCGAGATAATGCTGCAACAGGCGGCTAAACTTGGTTGCAGAAGTTTTGTTACACCAAGCGATGTGGTTAACGGTATTTACAAGCTCAATCTTGCCTTTGTTGCCAACATGTTCAATAATTATCCGGGTTTGGACAAGCCCACGGAAATAATCGAGGGCCTGAGCTCGCTGGAGGAGACTAGAGAGGAAAAAACCTATCGGAATTGGATGAATTCAATGGGAGTGTCGCCACACGTCAACTGGCTCTACTCTGATCTTGCTGATGGGCTTGTCATCTTTCAATTGTATGACATTATTAAACCTGGCACAGTTCATTGGCCCAAAGTTCACAAAAAGTTCTCAAAGTTGCGCAAATTTATGGAGAAATTGGAAAATTGTAATTACGCTGTGGAATTGGGCAAGCAGATGAATTTTTCACTGGTTGGAATTGCTGGGCAGGACCTTAATGACGGCAATGCTACGCTCACGCTCGCTCTCATCTGGCAATTAATGAGATCATACACGCTGTCGTTACTCTCGAGTCTTACTGGCACGTCGGGCAGTATGGTTGTCGAGAAGGAAATTGTTCAGTGGGTTAACTCAAAGCTCCAGGCCGCTGGCAAGTCAAGTAGTATCAAAAGCTTCCAAGACTTTGCGATAGCCGACGGAAGACCGGTTATTGACTTGATTGACGCGATTAAACCGGGTATTGTTAATTATGAACTGGTCAAGGACGGCCGCAACGAGGAGGTAGGTTAATATTGAATATTTATCCTGATATTTGTATATATATTATTTAATTCTGTATATTTCAGGACAATTTGGACAATGCGAAATATGCAATATCGTTGGCGAGAAAGTGCGGTGCACGAGTCTATGCTCTGCCTGAAGACATCACCGAAGTCAAGCCCAAAATGGTGATGACTGTGTTTGCCTGTTTAATGGCAATGGACTATGTTCCGAATATGGATTCCAAGCCGGATCAGAATAATATAAACAATGTTAACAATGGGCAATAGAAAAACGTGCATTGAAACGAACGTTTTTTTCTCTTCCGCACGCGTGTAGAAAGGAAATTTGTGCATAACACACGTGACAATGCCTGTCATTATCGTCCTACGCACGTCATTTTTTATGCAATCATACATGTAAATATTCCGTCGATCAGGAGACACGCATAGAGGAATCATGTCCAAGGAAATTGAGAAAATCTCGTTTACTAAAATATGTATTTTTTGAACAATCTATTAAGCGAGTTTATTTGCGAGAATACATCAGCGTGCATGCGCAAAAGTATGGATAATCGTACAACCATATGTATTAAATCAACATTGATAGGTAATATTAATTGGAATTCGACTATGATATACATATTTTATAAATTAAAAATAAGTATAAAAGCGATTGCATGGACTTATCTGGGATTTGCAATAGATTTGACGATTTTTTATAGTAAAAAATTTGTGAAGAAATATTGAAAAATCATTTTTAACGATATAATTGTATTAGTTGTACACGTAATTTATTGAATTTAGCACATTAATTATCAAAGACGTGCCATTGAGAATTATGGAAATGTCGATGATACATTTTCAAATCCAATCATGCAAGATTTATTTATATAAATAATATAAGTTTTATTTTGTTAAATATTAATTGATTTATTATCGTACTTACTAATTGATTTATTATATACGTACCAAGAGGAACTATTTTCCTTGGGATTTTAAAATATCAAAGATATGGCATCAGCTTTTATAATAATATGATAGATAAATACGAAATTTGTACGATTTATACGTAAATTAGTACTAAAAAAAATTTATAAATTAAAATTGGAGATGTATAATTTTTCTCCGCAAATAGTGGGACATTTGCAATGTTTTTTTTTTTTAATAATATCATAAAATAACGAATATAAACAGAGATGTGCAGAATTAAAAATTTTCTGCTACGTACTATCACAAGTCCAATGACTATCATGTACCACCACGAGTCTAAATAAAAAATAATCAAAAAGTCTTATACCTAATATGTATCTAAAGCAGAATTAATTTTCCGTGCAAATCGCATGAATTTTCATTGCAAACGAGTCGATTTTATTAATTTTATTTTATTAATTTTGCTTACGCCTCTTTTATAAATTATATGTATGTGTAATCAAGGAGTAACTATCTATATGATACGAAAAAAGAGATAAATTGTTGCATGTTCTATTTTATTGCTAATATTACAAAATCTGACTTATTTTATTCAAAATTAATATTATCAATAGGATCAGCTACAGGTGACAACTTTTCAGTGGTCGATTCAATACTGTCAAGTATCAGAGAATCTCTATTAATCGACTCCAACAGCGTTTGATGTATTAAATGAGATATTGTTTGATCAATGGTTGAGACAAACTCATGGACAGAGACGGTGACACGATGAACAAAAGATTTAAGTTTAGGAATCGTCAAATTATCCTTCTCATAGAAAGAATACCAATTTGAACAATTTCCCGTAACGTTAGAAGTTTTTTTAAAAAAATAAGCCATGCCATCGAGGCCTTTAACACTATTAATTTCAAAATGACCAACTTCCGGATAATTTTTATCTTTTTTTCGAGTAATTTTTGCAACTGCATCACACTTGCCATATCGAGATTGATTTTTTATGGGTTTAATTGATTTATCTTGAGTTGCCTCAAAATCAATCCATGAAATATCCAATAAATCCGCAAAACTTTTAATAAAAATTATATCATTTCGTGAGAGGTTTCGTGAAGTGATCATCTCTTTTACTCCATATTGATCAAAATTAATCTCAAATGACTTGCAAATCATTGTGATATTGCAATTCATTGGCATGTAGCGCGGCTGACGGATGTTTAATGGCCCTTCCTCTCGATACAATCGTATTCTTGGCTTGACAAATTGGCAAATAAGCCGGGAAATACCGGAATTTTGGCACTTGATTGATGCTACTGTGTCCAAGTGACTGGTCAGGTTGGAAACATCAGTCACTGATGACTGTGACCAATTGAAGACATACTGTGGACTACCGTAAACATCGATTTTATTCACTGGTAATTGAGATACTGCAAGAATATTGATATTAATTTATTTCAATGATTTGTTTTCAGGTTGTACATTCAATTAAACACTTACCCAGAAGAAATGGAATAAAGTATTCAGTCATTGTGTGACTGTGGAGAGGAAAACTCTGCCAATGAAGCTTACGACCTGCCGTACACTCTCTTATTTATATTCTCGGTTCGTCTCAATTGGTCCAGAGGGCTTCCAATTGCTCAATTGTGTTGTAGAGATTATCAGTAAGGGTAAAGGTCGATTTAGCACGTCTCTATACCGCCGTGTTGTTAATTAATATCTTCATTTTCACTTCAATCAAGCAGGTTAATCGGCTTTTAATGTTTTATTTATATTTATATATTATAACATTTTATCTACAATTTAATTTTTTTTTACTATTTAACAGTTAATATAATTGGAAGAAATTATTGTTTTAAATTCTCTTCACTTTCTGACGAAAACTCATCGTCATGCAACCACTTTCCAGTGATTATTCCGGCAGATGCCGGCTTAAGAATGCTTGGAATCTTCTGTTTGGCCGGAATTAAAGAGTCGAATGTTACTGTCATATTCTCATGCATCACGATAATATCTTCTTCGTGATTTAATTCGATCTCGGTTTCGGTTGAAGACTCAAAAGTCACTGGATCCGCGATAATACTACTCGTTGATGATTTCTGTAATTTTTTTAAGAAATTTTAAACGTTAAAAAATTATAAATACGTCATAATATGTTGATATGGAATGTTAACATTGATTATGATGATTTTTGAAATGATTAGCTGAGATTAAAAAAAATTTTTTTTTCAAAGGGGTACGCCTTTGAAATCCGGTCGTTTTCGTGATTTTTTTCGTTTTTTGACGATAACTCGATAACTATACGAAATAATAAAAAATGCTATTTATAATAAATGATAGAGGATCTAAAGACTTACAAAAAATGTTAAGTAAATTTTTTAATATCTCGTTTAGTTTTCGAGATATTATTGTTTTTTTGAAATTTTGATTTTTCAAAATATCTCAAAAACGGATCAAATATCAAAAAATTTTACTCAACATTTTTTGTAGAAAATTTTAGCCCCAATAATTTTAGTTCTATAACATTTTTCATTATCTTCATTAGTTATCGAGTTATTAGGAAAAAACCAAAAAAATGACGAAAAACACGAGATTTCCAAGAGAGATGTCTTTGAAAATTTCACTAAAAAAAAAAAATTTTTTTTTCTTCTTAAATCATCTCAAAACGTATTGTTAGAGTTAATTAAACTCAAAAATGAAAAAATGTAGATTTAATTACCTGTTTACGCCCTGCTATATATCAGTAATGCGCGCGATATTTGATAAATTGTTTAAATAATCAACACACTCACCAATAATATGTTGAAATACGAGTTTTCTTGGAATCCCTCATTACTGCTAAAGAAATATGGTGCAAGTACCCGACATTTTTCAACATTTCTCGTCTTTTTGATGACTGTTCGAACGTCCGGACTCCAAATTCTTGGAAATCGTTGGTGATGAAATGTCTTTCGGGTGAAAAAATCTTTTGGATTCTCGAGTTTAACCTCATATTTAGCCATACAATTTCCAGTAGTAAAGTTTTCCCAACTCTCCTCAATACCCTCCATACGTTTTGACATGTCCAAACCAATGTGAAATTGATTTGCAATGGCCCTGAGCATATCGAGAGATTTTGGAGTTATCGACGATGGCACTACGATGTCACTTATGCCCATTTCATCGAATCTTATCTCAAAATCTTGACCCTTGTCGGAATTTCGGGCTACCGGTTGGAATTCCGTTGTATTAGCGAGTCGCACTTTCATGTTCAAGTGATCCAAATGACAATTTAGTATTTTCGGAGTTCGCGGTCGACACTTGAGTTGATTTTGAAAAGCCATTGCCTCAACATCAGGATCCTTTAGTGAGCTTAAGTGTGGAATAATTTCTGCCGAGTATGTCACATTGTAAACCACTATTGGACCGTATTTCCACACTTCATTTTGCAGATCTAGTTGACTGGCTGTAAAATAAATTTAAATTATTAAAAAAGAAGATTGTATTAGTCGTGAAAAAAATTTATTACAGTCAATATTAAATAATTATCGAATGCTCACCGACTAATAGAGGAAGAATTATTAACTTCATGATGATATGCTCGGCAAGAATTTTCAGACGTAAAATAAAATTTTCCCGCTGGTTTCCCTTTATATGCTAAATTTAATCCACTTACTGCCATCACTTTACATCAATCATGTATGATTCAACGAAATACATATATTGGTATCATTATCTTTGTAACGCAGACATTAAATTGATCGGTGACCTTAAAGATCTACTGGAGCATATAGCTTTCTACGCGAAATTTATCGTAACAATACCTCAAATTATATTCATAACAACAAGAAGTAAAAAAGAAAATATTTTAAACATTCAATAAAATAAATGTCTCCATTTAAAATCAATTAATTTGACAAAATAACAATTATTTATATTATTTTTCAATTTAAATAAGTTAATTGTATTTATTAAAAGCTTTTCTACATGTTAAATTACTAAAATTTCATGTCGAACTAGTTGAAAAAAATATTTTCCTCCATTGAGCAGTCTTCGAGTGACTCATTGTCACACGAAATTGGACCCACACGCTTCAATTCAAGCATTAAAGACTCATCTACGATGTAACTAGTGTTGTCTTGTCGATTAGTTATAACTGTTTTAACGTCGTTGTGCGAAAAAAAATTAATATCACTCATAACAATCAATCTATCAACTGAAACCTGTAAAAAAAATAATTCTATCTAACAATTTATGACTTGGACACTTAAATACTCACCAATTTAGCGTTCATCTGTTTTTCCCGCCATCGGCGCATGTCTAGATACGAGAAGAATGAAAATATATTTGAATTCTCCGCACAATACTCAGTTTCCACGTGGATCATCATCTGTACAGGAGTGATTAGGTCTAAAGTCTTTTGAGGTACAAACAGCTTGAAACCGAGGTTGTGCTGATTTGAAATTGATGAACGCTCAATTTGGAAATTTTCCCGGCAGCCCTCGGGGGTGACTCTAGCGTAAGAGTTGGTTTCAAGCCTGGAAACGTCTAGACCAACATTCAAGAGATTAATCAGGGCTTTGATCATAGATTTTCCGAGTGGATCGCCGGTTACAGGTGTCTGGACGTGTTCAACACCCCTTTCGTTAAATTTCACCCGGACGACCGCCTGCTGCAGGATCTTCTTGGCCCAAACGTGGTCCTGAATGTGCTCTGGAACCAGGCGCGACTGCTTCACATTGATCAGGTTAGATTGCATAGTCGTGTCGTGGAAGAAACACTGCATAAATTCGTCAGACTCCTGACACGTCAGAGAGGTTTTTAGATGAAATTCCAGATCGGATTTCATGGAATTTTCCTGGTGTGTGACTGTGGTATGGTCAGAAATCAAATAGGTCACTTCAGCACCATGATTAAAAGCCGCCTCGGGCAATGTCGTAAAATTGGCCGCTGGAATTAGGTTAACAGTGATATTTAAAAGTAATATTTAATAACGGTGTTTCTTTCAAGCCGGTTATTTTTTCCAGTGATGTATATATATACCTACCCAGCAAGAATGGCAGTAAAGTAACGATCATGATAGAGCCTGAGTGGCAGTTCTTCACTAGTCTTCTAGAGTTTTGATTGTCGACTTTTATGCAGCGGCCAATCTACCACTTACTTCATTAATTCAATTGGCTTTTCTGCACGCGTTTAACTGCATTTAGGAATAAGTTGCATGTCAAGGTTGCAGCACAGTTTATTTTATGTCTAGTCATGAGCCAAAAATATTTATTATTTGTATATAAACACTTTTATTTTTATTTTGTTATCAAGTCAGTGGTGATGGGGGATTTTATGTCTTCTAACGCGCTGTTGGCAGCGGTTACCGATTCGAGACTCAACTTCATGTGATCACGAACTTGACCCAAGTACTCTCGTTGTTCGTTGAATAATTTATTCTCATTGATTGTTTCAGTTACAAATTTGTGTTTGGAGATGAAAATTTTACTCTCTGACGATCTCTGTAAAAAATTTAGCTTGAGTTTTTTTATTTTTTGAGTGTTTTTTTATGTTTTAGGTATTTTTCTACTCACCAGCATTGTGAGAACGTCTCTGTAGACGAGTCCAAGGGTGTAACGAGTTCCGAAAAATGGCTCAACGCATCGCAAACACTCGCCCATGAGTCTTGTCTTCGTCACCTCGATCGACTCCTCGGATAATTTACCAAGTTTCTCCAACGGTACTAGCACAAAATCGTGAGCCTCCTTTTTGCCCTCTTTCACGGGCTGTCTCTTGACGTGAAAACGCGTTATACACTCGCCAACTGTAAAGTTTTCCAGGGCCTCGTGGGTCGAACTAATCTCCGACAGGTCGGCACCAATGCTCAGTTGACTCGTCAAAAGTTTCGCCATGTTGACGGACCAGGCACTCTGAGGAGGATCAGTTTTCTCCACTGTGTAACTCGCTATTCCATGCTCGTGAAACTTTATCTCAAAGGGCGCTTGCATTATGTTCAATGGGCGGTAAGTGTCGTTGAGATCTGGCTCGGCATAGTCCACGTTGAAGGCCTGAGGCTTTAGTCTAATTATTTTTCCATTTGAAATTTGACATTTCAGGATATCTGGCTCGCGCGGACGACACTTCAAGTTGAACTCGACTCCAGTTCCCATGGGCTTTTGCTCATCCTGCTTCAACGAGGTTATCATCTGCACTTGTCCGGTAAATTCATACTCTGGACCGTGTTGCCAAGTTGTATTTTCACTTGTTTGAACGGCTAGAAAAAAATTACTCGATATTAATTAAAGGGAAAGATGAAGAAAAAAAATCTTTTAACTAACCCAAAAAATACGGCAACAATTGAAACAACAGCATGATGACGATGCTGAGGAAGAACAAAGTTAAATTGGTGCTTTCAACTACTTTATATAGAGTCTTACCCCCTTCAAAACCTCAATGAGACAAGAATAGAAATTATTAAGTTAGAGAGACGATGTAGATACATTTTTCCGTTCTTTATTTCATTTTAAGAGTCGTATTTTTATTGGCAATATTGAGCAAATTAAATGAAAAAAAACTGATGAACATTTTTTTTACACTATCAAATATTATTTTTAGGTGTATATAAATTATTTTTATGCATGGCAATTACTGTAGATGTACAAAAAAAAGCACAAGCCGGTTGACAAACAGAAGAAAATGACTTTGACAGTGTATAACGTTTATCTCATTGAAACAATGTAATTTTACCATTAGAACAATCATTGTCGCGACGGTCCTCTGCATTAAGTAGATGATGTAATCATTAATCATATATTTATAGTGATAATTACATCGTTACAGCATCAGTTGAAATTTTTTTTAAACACTTTATACATTGAAAAATTAATTCATATTTAAAAGTATGAAGAAAAAATGATTTTACTGCTATTTCTTGAATATCTTTCCCTTTTTTTTTTAATTTAAATTTATTTTCTATTCGTCCTGTAGAGATATTTTTTTTCTGAATTAATCGTTGCTCAATGAAGAAAGTTTTATAGTTTTATTTTGCCTTGGCTCAAACCATCATCACATCGAGTTTATCAGATGCAAACATTCTGGGAAAAACCCAAGGCATACGTCATGCAATTAAACAAATATCTATATGAAAATATTTTTTGTGCAATTATTAATGGCCTCATTCTTCTATAATTTCCTAGTAAAATTTGTTTTTTCAAATGTATGAATCAATATAATTGATTTTAAGTTTATTAAAATGGTGAATTAATGACATATAGTTTATGAGGAAGATTTTTGTAACTGATACTGCTGCTTCTAGATAAACTTTGCTCCTTTAACACTGAAGAAAAATTAAGAATCAGTTGTGGATGCCTTAATCACATTTAAAAAAGTGTATAGCCTTCTGAGAATGTTTTGTTATTCGTTTTTATAACAATGAAAATAAAAATCCATTGTTTTTTGCCTTTGTCTACCAACTTTCGCATAAATTCAGGGTCACCTCAATTTTAAACTTGTGATTACAACTGTATTTTTCATGTATCCACATTCCCGGTATTTAAGAATCTCTGACTTCTCGTATAATTCACGGAAAATAATATAAATTTATTGAAAATAATACTGTGCATATATATCAGCATGACAATTGAAAAACAATTCTTAAAAGGCACTATTTATTTTCACAGGAAGGCCTTTCTGATCCGAATCGAAGTTCCCCACGGAATCCGATGAGTTGTCATCGTGACACCAGAATAATAATAAGTACATAAGTGGGAGGTGAACGCTTGGTCTCAATATAAAGACGACGTATTTGCAATCACTTGGTTATTTCCGCACAAACTGCCATCAGTTCAAGAACTAATTTATATATTTCAAGCTGTTGGAATTAATAATATTTGAAACATGGTGAGTCTAGATAAAAATAAATCATTCTCTCACACATATGCTGCATAATACTTACACAATCATTTGTACATAAAATAATATTTCCAAGAAACTGTGCTTATTTTACAAAGCAAAAATCTCAGAGAGCATAAAGTGACCTCGTACATTAATAGTGCAATTATATTTATCAATATCTATATCTGCAACGAGTTGTGTTACCGCATATTTGTTCAAGACTTAACAATTTGTATTAATTGTCGATCTTGCGAATTCCTGTTTTAGATTAAATTCTTGTCATTGACGGTGATTATGGCAGCAGTGGCGGTACAATCACAGCGACCACCTTACGCCGGATCAGCAAATCGTATCCCACAGGTGTTGCCTCAGTACACACAGTCATCCATGGATCTTCAGGGCTCCACTGTGATGCCTATGGTTGGCAATCGGATAAATAGCGACGACGAAGCCACGGGTTTTTCCGCCACGGCAAACTTGCCGATGGAAGCCAACGGCGATATCAATGTGATTAAACGCATCGAATCATGGCCGAGGGAGCGACAACCTTACTGGTATCTCAATTGGAAAAAACTCGAGGAGCATCGGGGATTAACGCCGTCTGCCAACACCAATTGGGCTGTTAATGCCCGAGTCTTGGTGCGATGATGCACCAAGTTTTGGTGGATAATTAATTTGGCAATTTGTCTAAGCATGTGCGTTTTTTACACCTATAACTATATACAAAGATTTTATAAGACAGTGAATAAAATTAAATTACCGTACTTGGGGGTATTATTTGTTGGGTATCTAGGAGAGAAAATATCAGGATGAAATTAGAGCAAAATTAAATAAACTCCCGTAATGTGTACGCAAGCGTGGCAAGGTGATATTTGCCTCGAAGAAGGGCCTCGGTCGGTCAATGATGCTTCGACGCAGGAGCTCCAAGGGTGGAGCTGGTGGTGGAGCTCGTCTGTCTCTTTCTCACTCTCATCGAGCCTTTCATGCGATCCCAAATGGTAATGCCAAGGGGTTGTTTCGTGAGCCTAGAGGGAGATAAAAAAGGGACGAGCGAGTATTTCTGCAAGTCAGTGGCTGTACTTTGGGGGGGCCTAATATTATTATTATTGTTTACTTGACCATAGATATTATTTTTTCGATATTTGTAAAAATTTTATTGACAGATTGAGAAGAAATTTTCGCGGGACAAACTGTACATAAACCGGCCTATGAGACATTTAAAGCCATCGTCACGGCCAACACACTCATTCATTCACTTGTAAGCGCCGCGGCAATGTCGGGGAGTGACAGCCCAACGTTTTTTCACGGACAACCATGGTCTAATTGGATCGAAAAAATTGGCCGAGATAAACCATTGAGTAAGCGTGATTTGTATTATTTGTGTGAATTAATTTTCAGTGAATTTAGTTGGTTTTTGGGTGAAAATTTTGTATATAAAAACGTCCGTTCGGGCGTCGAGCAAACATAACCTCCATCAGCTGTGTGAACTCTTTGTCCTTTTTCTCAAGTTGTGACAAAATTTAATTTATTCTGTGAATTTTTCTTGTTCTAAATGAATTTTATGTATTTATAATTTTGTATTTTTTAAAAATTTAACAAATTATCTACCGTTTAAAGTGAGATTGACCTTGTTACATAATTTTCATGTTTACCTGCTTCAAATAATCTTTCTCGCCTGTGTCCAAGTGATTATTCGTAATTTTTCGTTAATCTTTGATTGTTTACACATTGTTTCAGCTAATTGATATTAAATATTATTAATTAAATGTTGAAAACTAATTCGTTGGAACAATTTAATTGTAAAAATTATTTCAGAAAATTAATACATTGACAAGGCGAAAACATTACGATGACTTGTTTATTTTGTGTATGCCGTTTAATTTCGTTCGTTTCATCGAGCTTAAATATAATTAATTTTTTTTTATCGTGAGCAAAGTTGTTTGTAATTGAATATAATTTCATGTTTCCAGGTGACGACGAATCTGATGCTGAGCCAGCGACTTCCGTAACCCGTCTTTCTGTCGATGGTAACGATCGAATTTTACATTTTGAACAAAAATAAAACAGTGCTTCGAGCGAAACATTAAAAAGCAATAACTTTTGATGAAACAAAAATGACAAACGTCCAAGGCATTGTTTATCTTTCAGACATTGATCTTTATGGATTCTGTCCGGAGAGAGACACATTTTACGGCGTCGTTTGTGAGATATGCAATGCAATCGTCAAACCACAGGCCCTCATCCAACACATGGGTATGTAATCATCAATAATTTCTACAGTATAATCATGAATACATGTTAGAAAAAAAATTTAATTGAATATTTATTTTTCCGTGCATTTAGAGAGTAGACACTCATCGGGATCCGTTGTTAATCTACCGCCACCATCGACACCGACAGCTGCAAAAACCCCCATGAAAACCCCATATTGCAAAGTATCAAAGCTCACAAAAAAATCCCAGCCCCCTCAGGCATCGTCAGCAGCCGGTGCGAGCAGTGGCAACGCATCGACAAACACAAAAATCAATCACGTGTCTATCAAAAGGAACTCCGAGCAAAATCACCAACAAAGTCTTTTGCCCGTTGTCACGCCGAATTCTCCGCTCGAATCAATCACATCGTCAAACTCCTCGACGGCCATCATCATCCCGGCAAGCCCTGTCAAAAGCCCGGGAAACAGCAACAACACAAGTGGAAGCACCGGCAACAACGGATCGTCGACGACGCCGAGCGGGCCACAGCGCCGGAAGCGTCTTAAAGGTGACCGAGGGCTTCTCAAAGACCGCGAGTATGACCCGGACCGTCACTGCGGCGTATGGAATGAGGAAACGAGCAGGCCCTGCACTCGATCACTCACCTGCAAGGCACACACGGTCTCGCTGCGCCGGACTGTCGCCGGTCGCAGCAAAAGCTTCGACAAGCTCCTCGCAGACCACCGCGCCTCGAAGGAGCTCCCGAATAAGACATCGAAAGTAACTGTCACTGGAACAGTAACTGTTTCCACGGCGTCCATTGGCTTGGGCGTTGTTGGAGCCTCTGGAAATGAGACTGACTTAGCCCCGAGCTCACCACCCGTTTTATCTTTGCCCGATACCTATCCACTGCCAAAGGTGAGATTTCTTAGCCATTGTTTCATCCCAAATATCTGTGCAAATCTCCCAAATAATATTATTTGTTCAATGGATCATCTTTATACAACAATACTCAGTGTTTCTGAATTATTTTCATGTTAAATCACACATTGGCAAGTCCATTAAAATTTGTAAAATTAAATTGCTTTCGTACAATCGTTTTTTTTCCATCATATCATTGAAACATTGTTTATTTGATCGTAGTAGAGTAATAAAAAGAAATCAACCAGGCTCACAGTTGATTGATGGAGCCATTTGGAGTGCCCTTGAAAAGAAAAAGTTAAAAAAAAATTAAATATAGAGGAAATTATATTGTACATTAAGTCGAGTGTCAGTTGATACTTGTTTTTGTTCTTTTTTTTGTCATTACAGGCTGTTGATTTGCTTTATCGATGTCTGGCCCCGCATGGCTCCACTAAACCTGTAAGGCATGATTCCTTTTTGGGTTATATATATTTTTATTATGGCCCGACAATATATTATATTTAAGTTAAACTATTAGATCCAAACGACTTGTCGCATTATTTCAAAAATCTTCGAATTATTTATTTTTTTTAGACTAAACTGGAGGAAGATTTTGTCAATGAAGAGATGAGATTGGAGGCCTCACTCGCAACTTCCACAGCTTCAATCACCTCAGCGTCCTCAAAACCAATAATGACACCGATTTCCGTGGTGTTACCCTCGCTGTCGCCAATGGCGACAAATGATGGCACGCATGTTGCCACTCTTATTCCAATTGCAATGTCGACAACTGTTCCGGTTGCATCGGCTGCTTTGCCAGCGCCTCAGCGACAGTTACCGGCCACAGTTTTAGAGGGTGAAACACCCGGGGACATTGATACCGAGAGTGTGACGTTATTTTCACCGATCTCGGTGTTTAAAGAGACGAAATCACAGATTGTCATGCAAATTCCTCGATCAAATGCCTCCACGCAATCTCCAGTATCCAGGGGCTATCAGACTCAAGCCTCCATGCCTAGTCTCGTGTTTGAGGATCAAATAGAAGTTCCAAAGCAACAGCTGGCCAATGGCAAGAGACTCAACAATCATACGGTTCTGTTGAGCCCAATTGGACGCTCAATAAAACGAAGTAAGCATGATTTTCAGTCAGATTTTTCTGGGGCTATTCAGGTGGAGGCAACGACCACGTCTACTCCTTATCCTCATTTCGGGGATATTGCATGGTCCAATTGTCACCCGGAGCCCCTCGCTGTCAGCCGCTGGCTCCGCATTACCTCCAGCCGCAAGCAGTACAACTTCAATATTCACTGACATAAGATTCCACCCACTCCGGGCTGAGAACTCCAACGTGTAGCTGAAGATGATCGTATGCCTTGTTTGCTCCTTCGCCAATTACTTCAATGTCGAGTCCAAAGCCCGTCGAGTGGGGATTCTCATCGTCAAGATAAGAATCCCGAGGTTTGAATAACGTAACTAATTTTTTTTTATCTCAATTCCATGATATTGTTTTATTAACGCCAACTCATTCATTGGTTCGTTCTTGATCTCAGTGATTGTTCGATATCGGTGTAAGACGAATTAAGGTATATCATTGGAGGTTAATATTGTGTTAGATATATTTATTTCGTGACTTGGACTATTTTGGATTTAATGTTTGTTGATTTTTATTTATTGACAAAAATTAACGTTTGATTTCTATGAAATTAATTGCATTATGATAGTGTAAAAAAAAACATCTATTTCTTGTTTCGTACAACCAATATGTAAATAATTAATTCTGATTTTCGAAATCGTAAAAATGTGTACATATAATATATGTGTATGTCTAGGATACAGATTTTTTAAATATTTTTCACAATAGATTTGTTTTTTCTATGTTTTTTTTTTTGTACTTAATTTGAAAATCATGCCTGATAAAGATTTTTTTCTTCATTAGGATTGCATTTAGTAGTAGGACTAGAATATTTAACAAATCATCGAAATAAAAAAAGGAAGAAAAAAAAAAATTAACGAATCGGATAATAATAATCAATTGTGTGTAACGTGTATAAATTGTATGGTGAGGAAACATAAATATGGCTCCTAATATTTGACATTAATCTATATAACGTTAGTGATTGCTAGAATTTGGTTTTATATAGTGTCTGTATATTGACTTGAAACTAATCCAATAATAATTAATTCGTTCACATGCTCAAGAAGGAAAAAGACGATACTCTATTGTGAGTTTGAGTAAGACAGAGTCATGTAAAGTGAGTTTTCTATAGCGAAGAAAAAAATATATATATATGTAAGTTTAAGATTATTTAATTAAATATTAATCTAAGACTGCTCCTGAATGTGTCTTGTAATCACAAAGATACTTGTATCCGTATAAGCTTATACGCGCGTGTTAATCTCTTGCTAAATAATATCTAGATAAATCACACGGTTTATACAAATACCTCGATCAACTTTTTGCCTCAGAATCTACCTGTATTCCGTGTATGTCAGAAAGTTAGTACAGAAGAAGAAAAAAAAAAAAAAAA
>MVJL01008636.1:0-15053 GCA_002156465.1 Macrocentrus cingulum
TCACTTTCACTTTTTGTCACGCTTCGACTGGCTCCAAAGGATTTTTTTCCGCTACGCTCGAAGAAATTGTTTTTTTTTTTTTTTTTTTTTTTTTCATATCTTTCCCTTTTATCACAGATTAATAAATTTATAAAATGTCAATAGTCAGCCATTTACAGAAGTTTATTTATATCTTGTATTTGCGGGAAAAAGAACAAAATGGTGCTGAAAAAAAAATTTTATATGTATGTAGTCGCTATAATTAATATTTGCACGTCAAAAAATTTTATTTATCAAAGTTTATCCGGTGTATGTGTTGTTGGGTGAATATTAGTTGAGTGCTTGATAAAAACGTTTGTAAATGCGTTTCAGTCAGGGAAATTAATGATTTTTTTCGAAGATATAAAAATTATTTGGCGGGGAAATATTTCGTGTACATTTTTTAGCGGGGAAAAAGTTTTTTTTAGTAACTTCAGCGATTGTTATCAAACGACAATTTAAATATAAATAATCTTCCATAGGTCTTGTTTTAATTTATATAGAAATCTGTTGTTTTTAATTATTTATAACTTAAATTATATGACGAGGACTACAATGACAACAGTAACATCATGAGAAATAAAATTTCTAAAGAAAAAAAAGTAAAAATAAAAGACAAAATCTTTTGTATTTAATTTGTTTAATAAAAAATCAAGTCTTAGTACAACTTTTTACTTTTTTTTTTACTTTTACATATATATTACCCGCATTTTATCATACACTACTGCAATTCAGCTTTTTTTTTTCTTGACTTAAAAATAAAAGGGATATTCTTATTGAATTAATTGAAAAATCGATGGCATCGATTTTTTTTTATTTAAAAAAAGAAGTTTTTTATAGATCTCGAATTTTTGTTTTTATTCTTTAAGAAGAGTTTTACTAAATTTAATTATTTTTTCGATGGATTTCGTTCGATATTTATGTGAAATCACTGTCCTGCACATTTCCGGTCTATTTTGAACATGATATCGTGCAATTCCATTGGAAAAAATGCACAAAATTTGCTCGTAATTATTTATACAGAGTGTTTTTTTTAAAAAAGGCACATTTCGAATACATGGTCCTATGTTGCAAAATTTTTTTTTGACGATTAGATTCGGAAATATTTCAGTTTCAATGTGACTAATCAGCGTAAGTTTGTATTTTTAGATACACCCCTTTATTTAAATAGAATAAGTAAAAACAAAAAAGTACATGGATCGAAATAAATTTTTTAACGAAGCTAAAATCACAGTATTCATTTAGGACTGTATTTTCGAAAGAGTTTTCTGAGCAAGACTTGCACAAGGCCTATGAAGAGAATTGTAGAAACTTTAAAGCTCGTTAGACACTAAATTATTCGATCTATCAAAAAAACGATCAGAAGCTTTTCAACAGATAATTTAAAAAACTAAAACTTTTATTTGAAACTTTTCGTGCTAATATTAATATTTTTTGCGTAAAATTAAATTAAAAAAATACTATCGATTATTTTTGTTTGAGCTTAGATTTAAAAAATAATCTCAAAATATCAGTTCAAAACTATTTGGCGCTAAGAAAACTGAAACAACTAAAGAACTACGTGAAGAACTTTCAGAAGGACCTCAAAGCGAATTTTAAAAGTCTTTTTGCAAGTCTTTCTCAATGTCCTAACCAATATCCTTCTGGAAATTCTCGTTGTAGTTCTCTAGCTCGTCCTGCTCAGTGCGCTCTTAATAATCGCGCTGAAAAGTCCTCAAAAATACACTCCTGCATGAATGCTGCGATCTTAGCTTCGTTACAGAATTAAATTCGATTCGCCCACTTTTTTTTCTGTAAATGGGGCGGATTTGAAAATTAAAATTAACGCTGATTGGTTGGTCACATTCAAACTTCAATATCTCAAAATTTACAAGTCCAAAAAAAAAAATTTTACTCCTCATTTTTCTACTGAAAATCGTATTCTACGTAGAAACATATATTCTGAATATGCCATTTTAAAAAAAAAACACCTTATACAATGTCTAAAAGCTGAAAAAAAAAAAATTTTTTTTTTCCAGTTTTTCGTAGAAATGTTCAATGGAGAGAAAAAAAAAAAAAACGAGAATCAAGCCGAAAAAATCGAGTTTAAGTGTTGATAAAAAAAATGAGAATGCCCCTTTTGTAAAACAAAAATTCAATTTCAACTAACAAAAAAATTAACTGTAAAACACTGCGAATAAAATAGAAAAGTTAAAGTCGGATTGTCTTAAAATCTATTTTGTACACTGAAATGAAAAAAAAAAAAAAAACAATTTCTATGTCTATAACCGTAAATTAAGAAAGCCGCCCCTGCATCAAAAAAATGTGATTCAATGTGTAACGTAAAATTTCTAATACTCTTTCCTAAGAATCATTCAAAATTTCTTCCAATATGTATTTCCGCACGGTGAACAAACTCGCAAATAAATATAACCCAATAAAAAAAATGCATCCTCAAAAAAATCATTTCAGTAATTTAACTAGGAAAAAATAATTTCGGCTGCAAAAACAGTTTTTACTTATAGGTGAAAAAAAAAAATAAATAAAAACTCGCGCTCTACGAAGAACACATGGCAGGACACCTGTTGCAGGACCAAGTAATTCCCGGGACCACCTGAACCAGCAATCAGGAGTTTCTCCAGTCATCCACGAGCACGATCTTGATCTTGAGTGCAGCGTTGACGTTTCCCCCATCCATCGAGGGGCCATCCCCCCCATCAGGCTGTCTTTTGCTTCTCGAGGCACTTGTGTCCCTCCTTTGCCATCTGCTCCCACCGCGCGCGCGATGCTCAGGGGAGAAAGAGTCGCGCCACGCTCTGACTTGACTCGTAGTCGCTCAAAACCGCGCTTGCTAGCATCGCTTTGCGCGCCTTCTGCGAAATTGCATTGCGAGGACCTCGCTCGGCGTTTTCGAGGTTCGACCCTGACCTAGTCAAGGTCACGGACGACCACGTGCACGGAATTATTCATGTGCGCATGCCAAGTTTCAGATATAAAAGCGTGTTTACATCATCGCTGGTGATTTTCGCGACGTGCGGATTTTTCTGTCATTTAAATATAACAGGATATAACGTTGCACGTGCTTGTGAGTGTTTTTGTTTGATCGATGGTTATTTTTATATAGTTTTGCGCAGGCTTATCGATTTTATTTGGTTGTGTACTTGCTGGCAAGGATTTATTGTGTGCGCAGGTTTTTTTTTGTGAGAGTGCAGTGCAGTGCATCGATCCTCGACAGGAAATTGTGCAGATGGAAGTGTAACCGCTGCCGTGCTGTTGGCTCCGTTTAGTTGTAATCAGGTAAATAACATTTTTTATCGGCTTGTTTGAATGACCGTTGAGAATGTGTATTTCGGTGTCGCGTGAGCTGATGTGATCGAGTTCGAGAGAAAGCTCTCGAGAATTCGAATAGAAGGTTTTTTTTTTTTTTTTAAGAATGTGAGGGAAATTGAGGTAAAACTCATGGATTTATTTTTAATCAAATTTTTTGATTGACAGCGTAAAATTTGGTTCTGTGATAAACAAAAATTTTTATTTTTATTGGAAAAATGATTTATTATCGTGTTATACATCGAGAAAAAAATTATTATGATGGGTAAATATTCTAATTAATTAAGCTAGGAATTAAAATTATTGTGTATGTAAAAATAAGCTTAAAAACTAGATGGTTATTATGAATAAATTGAATTTTTAGTCATTGTAGTAGAAAATTTCTGAATTATATTTTTTTAATTGTTAAAAAATAATTAAAAAATGGTATATATTTCAAATTTTCCTTTATAAACTGGATTAGTTGGATTTAAGTTAATTTTGGAAATATTATTGAATATAATTTGTAAATCGATAATTAATTTGAATTAGAAATTTTTTATTAGAATAATTCTTTCTAAATAAAATTATAATTAATTGAATTATTCATTCATCAATGAATAATTTAACAGTATTTTATTATATAATAATTCTAAATCATTAAAAAACATTATTTTTTAAAATTTAAAGAACACATTTATTATTTAAAATTTATAAAATTAAAATTTTATAAAATTTGTAGTTGATTAAAAATTTAATTTCATTTTCATAATACTAAATGTATTTTAAGCTATAAAATTACATGTTAAACAAATTAAAATCTAATTTCAGTTATAATAAATTTTTTATACTACGAAATACATTTAATGCATATGTTATAAAAAATATTTCGAGTTGTAAAATATTTAATTTTCATGCTATAATATCAAACTATAAAATATTTCATCAGTTTAAAATATATACAATGCAGCAAGACTTATATATAAAAATATACTTGCATATACATACCTACTACAATAAAATAATTCAATAAAATTTAAATTGTAAACCAAATCGTAAAAAATGAAATATATAAAATATACTTCAAGCTGGGAAAACAAAAACTATTTGTATATATACATTGTTTAAACTCCAAAATATATTTAATGTATTTGGGTCTAAATTATAATATAAAAATTTTTTTCTTATTTTACAAATATACGACAATTCAAAGTGCTAAAAGGCTTTAAAAAATGACTTCTTATAATTTTTGAGACAGTGACAGTGATGAGTTTCGTAAATTAGTAGAAAATAAAATTTTAGATGTGGCTCAAAACGTTGTAAAAAATTTCTCAATAAAAAACATTGTGTTATTTAAAGGCTCTCGAGCACTAAAAAAAATTATTTAATTATATTTTCCATTATAACTGATAAAACTTCCTCAAACTACTTTATCTCCTATATAGCTGAGAGATGATAGAAATCATATCATCCAAACGTAAGTCGAAATCCGCATTATTCATCGAGTATTTATGACGCAAATTTTTTTACGCTTTTTCGTCAATTTTTTTCAGCGCTCAAGGGCCCCCTTAAATTATCAAAAAATCAGCTATAGCCACATTTACTTTTTTTTTTAAAACACAGTATTTTTTTAAGCATTTAATTTTTTAAATTAATAATTCACCCGCTCGCAGCAGCGTGGTTTAATAGCCGCCGAATAGTTAGCGGTTCGTTTCAAACACGTATAGTAAGTCGAACTTTCCACGCAGGTATGGTAAAAAAAAGTATGCGTACTTCGGGAGAAGAGGAGACCGTTCCAACCCGCGTTTTTGTCACCTTCATTGCATCTTCGGCTTCGGTGACAATTACACGCGGGTTGGATATATCTCTACTTTTCTTCCTAGGTGCACAATATACTATAAAATCATTAAAAAAATTTTTTTCTGTAAAAATAAATATTGAGCCACATTTTTGCAACGAAAAAAAAATACAATAGCATATGTTTTTAGCAATCTCTATATATGTATACTGATATATAGTACAGCGCGTCATACGCGTTCTGTGTTTATTTCTCGACAAACCCGAAGGGCAGTCTCGTTATATTCCTTCCCTCGAGCTATCGTGGGGTTTTTTGCTTTTATTTATTTATTTCTTTCGTATATGGTACCCATGCTTGCAAATATACGTATTAAGTATATTATGCCTGCGCATACATCTGCGTTTGAATGTGTTGTTCCCCTTGCGACCTTTTGCAAGACTCGCGTAAACACTATCGTTGAGTGTGCTGAAGTAATAGACATCGATTGAGTTTATTGCCCAAGTCTGTCTATGCGATTCCAGGAAATTACCGGTAATGATACGTAGAAATTTAATAGTTGTTGACGGTAATTCGTATATATACTCTGTGTATTTTTTTTCCTCTTTCAGTCAAAAAAATTAAACGTCCGGGAATGCTGATAAAACTTCATGAGCACGTTAATTCCGCATTATCTCACCTGTTATACAGTGGATGCGCGCGTGCAGCTGAGAATTTCGTTTCTTTCACGACCGCACTTTTGCTTTAACTTGGCCCGCGTCCCTTGGGAATCGCGCGGCGAGCGATGAAAGAACACATAAGCAATGAATGGAGTTGGGTCGTCGCAGAGTAAAGCGAGGAAACAGGAAAGACAAGGAAGCTAATATATAAAAGTAAAAAAAACTTTTGCCCTCCGCGCGATTCTACGTAGATGAGAGTTGTTTTGCAACTTTCAAATATTTGGGTCTCAAGTGTCGATAGATATTTTTTTTCAGCCTGTTTTTTTTTTTCGACCCACTAATTTCATCTATGCGCGTTATCCAGTGTTAAATTTATTCTTACTGCAACGGCAAATTATACTGTAGCGAATCAGACCGAAGATCGTTTGTGTGGAGCGAACAATTATCACAAAACTATTCCGTTATAGTCATTTTATACATTTATCTCGGTTTTTTTGGTGGGTATAAAAAAAATTTAATTATTTTCCAAGTGTTCTGTAAATTGCGGACTTTTTAAAGTAAAGCAAAGAATTTTTTCTTAGGAATTTTTATTCACTTTTTTTTTTGTGTAAGTTTGAGAGTGATTTTTTTTTGTCATGGAAAAATATATTTTATGGCAGGAGGTTGATGGCGCACGAAGTGACTGATGTTTGCGGACAAAAATGACGTCGCTAGAGAAAATAAAATATTGACGGTGCAACTTGTAGTTACGTGTTCAGTAGTCGATCAATATCTTCCTGAGAACTCGTTACTCCGTTCGGCAAAAAATTCTTAGGGCAAAATGCGGACACACTGGACTTAAACTCTCGATGCAGTCACGTGAAAGACTTGCAAACGATGCCTTTTATCGAAAAAAAAAACAAACAAACATATCTAAGAATTTTTCTGCGTATAATTCCATTTTACATTTATCATTTTCGGCAAAATGAATTTTTAATTTTTTCTCTCTGTATAGGAAATCTAGATATTGAGCTTAAATATTTGATGATATTTATATTTCAACTAAAAAAAAAAAAAGCCAGAAAATTTTTAGAGTTAAATAAATAAGTAAGAAATATTAATTGGAATAAAAATAATGAAATATTAAAATATATAAAAACATGACCATCGTAATATGCAAATATTTTATGAATGATATGAATTATGAAATTTTTACAAGACATATTTTTTACAGTTTTTTTTCTCAGCTACAAAAAAGTATTCTTATAAAAATTTCATAAATCAACTCCCTTATGAGATATAGCCAAAAGAAAACGACCTAAACAAAATTCAATTCGTTATACATAAAGAAAATTGTTTTTTGCTTTTTTAAAACATTGAAAAAATGCTCCAAAAATAAATGTCTCTCTTAAATTTTATATATTCCATAACTATTAAAGAAAAAAATAAGTATATCGCACAATTTTTCCGCATTTTTTTATAAAAAATTACACTAAATCTGCGTTATTGACACTAAAAATTATTAAAAAAAATTGTTTTATGGCCCGAAAAAATCGCCAAAATGTTTTCAGTTAATAATTTAGAAAGAAAAATATTTCTACATTTTTGCAAATGGAAAAAAAAAACCGATTTTTCTTCACATTTTTTTCCGAGAGGTTGCAAAATCGAGCGATCACCTTGATGCACTATCTGCACTATTACAGAAACATGCAAAAAATGCATTAAAAATCGTAATCGATACTTGCCCGAACATGGATCATAAAGTTCCTGGAAGAAATTCCCGCGTTTCCGCGGACTATATGCGATTAAACATCGTCAGAAGCGATGCGATCTCCGTAGCGCATATTTTCCCCAACAGGGGGTGGAATAACGCCCTCGTGCCAGTTGGCAGGGGGTTAAAAACCACGGAGGGTTGGTTGTCGAGGTGTGCGCGGGCGCAGTCGTGCCGGAAACGCGTCCCTTCCCCTTTTTTTCCCCCGAGGACGACGCGGTGACGAGTCGACGAGGAACTTTCCGCCTGGCTCGTCAGTCTCGCTCGGACTCCGGTGGTTCTTGGTGGTCGTTCTCTCCCCGTGGTGCACCCTCGCGGAACCGACAGACACACAGAGGAACCGACAGCAAGATACGCTAAAATACACATGGCGGAAAGGGTATATACGCAGTAGTTCACGGAAGAACGCTCGACGAATCACGCGAGGGCGATACACACACAACTGGCGCGCGTTTTGTCGCGCCGATTGTAGAGCCCAGTTTCATAGCTGTGCCACACGCGTGTCGCTCATATTTTGCTCCTGTCCCCGCACAGTGTTACGGTTAAACTCGTCGCGCTACGGATTTTTTGTGAATTCTTTTTTATTCACGTATAATTTCAAATGTGGTACATACATCAAAATTGGTTCTGTTTCGCTTGCGGTTTATCGTGAAAGTATACGCCTTTGTTAAGCCTTTTTTCTCGGACATTTAACCTTGAAATCCTTGCGAGTTCTTCAGATTCTTCTTCTGCGGCTCGTGTAGAACGCGCGCGTTCTTCCCACGAACCTCTTTCTCTCTGCTCCCCGTCACGAGGCCACAAGAGGGACACAATTGATTCGAAGCTTTGTTTCAAGATGGTGATTGTCTTAGAAAGTTTATTGAAGGAAGTCCACGTAACGGGCGAGACAGGAAAAGGCATTTTTGTGCGACGAAAAAAAAAAAAAAAACAAATTCGTGAGACACTATTTGTGTGATTGAACGATGGAACTGGCGGGTCTTGGCACTGGAAGAATTCACAGATGTGCAATGAATAATCGTGGATCTTGCAATGCCATCACTTGCTGGCTGCCGAATCAGCATATAACAATATTAATCATAAATCCAACTAATTTAATCTGTAAAAAAAAATTTAACATCATAAATAAATTCGAAAACAAAAAACGAGAAAACAATATTTTTAAGGTATACTCCAACAAATTTTTTTTTAATCTTTTAAATAATATAAATTGCAAAAATTTAATTATACTAATCGAACATAACTGATTGAAAATTAAGAAAAAAAATAATTAATTCCACTTTTTTGCGATATTCCTTTGAAAGATTTAATAAATAGTTGAGAAAATTTTTTTCGTCTAGATATAAAACTGTTAACTCGTTGAAAATACGAAAAATCGACGATTCTCCCATAAGCATCTGTGTTAAAAGTGCGATTTTGAATTTTTTTATTACCCAAAACAGACATTGTACAAAAATTTTACGATTATTTCCGACCACTAGTTATAAACGGTAGAAATACTAAAATTGTTCGAGGTAAGAACAACATCTGCACATTGTATAGGTGCGGGTGGCAAACATATTAGCAAGTTGTTCACCTGGTCCGATAACGATAAACTATAGTGTTTCCAGGTTAGAAAAAAAAATAATAAATGAGCACGAATATATATGAATCATTCGTATACAGTTCTTTCGCCTTATCACTGACTTACGTCACAGAATGACGAATAAAAAGTATAAAAAAGTCAGTAGAGCGCAGTATTTCCCGTGTGTCTGAGGGTCACGAAATGAAGGACGCCGAGTTGGAAAGAAGAGATAGTTTGATGAAATGCTGGCCTATTTGTTTGCTATAGTTTTATGATTTTCTGGAGGAATGTGGAGAAGAAACTAGCGCAGATTAGTTGGATATAGAGGTTTGCAAAGGTGTAAAAATAGTATTTTCGCGATCGATAATGTCGGCTATAATTTGTTTCTGGTAGTATATTCAGAGTTTGCCGTTGTGTTTCATTAGAATCAGGTCTTGCAGTGGTATAGTCGCAGTGTACGGTATAGTTTAGCGTGTGCACGGCTTGGATATAGCTAGCGGGTCGATTGCCGGGCTTATCGCGTAGATCGACGTCGTGGAAACGACGTTAATGTCGAGTGTTAATGCCGAATAACACCCTCGCGCTGCGGAATATGCCGCGAGAGCACGCGGGCTAGAGTTCGATATCCCAGTGCGATAACAAAACCGGAAGCTCAGTAGCGGCTCGAACTATTTATCGAGCGCGTTGCCATGCCAGCCCACGTGTACACACCACGGCCATTGATCACCAACACGTAAATTCGCGTGTGCACCTGTGCCTGCTTGTGCGAGACCCAGCATATACGGGGCCAGGGGCGCGCAAGACATTTATATGCACATGACAAATATTCGTACCATCCTGTGTTGTCCTTTGTAAATGCCTTCATTATCCTTGCTACACCGGCTTCATATTGATTGTCCGACAATTCTGGAAATAATTGTTTTTGATCGTTTCGCTGCTTTCAATTCTGTATAGTAATTATCTGCCACTGAAAAAAAAAAAAACAATTGTTAAAAAAAATTCTTTTTTACGAGGGAGGGAATTTAATATAAGGGGAGATAATTTATATCAGATCGAGATTTTTTATTGGTAATAATTGAAAAATATTTGAAATTGGAATTAAATTTTTTTTGTATTTTTAAAATTAATGATAAGAGTGATTGCGATCAGCATCAGAAATGATGATGGTTTTGTGCAAATTTAGAAATATTGATGTAATTGTTGATAAATAAATAATTTAATGAAAAATCGTTGGTTGAAAATTTTTTTAAAACTGTTGAAATTGATTTTTTTTTTTTTAATAGTATTTTTTAGTGTACTTATTTAAATATTTAAATAATTGTAAATTCTTTTTTTTTTTTTATTTTTATTATTTGGTCTAGATTTAGGATTTTTTTTTAAATCGGTTTTATTTAATTCGACCTGTAATATGATTCTTTCTTGCACCTTTCTTATAAAGATTCACTGGTTTTATTTTTTAAAGTTTAATTTTTTATATTTGAGCATGTTTCAAATTTTTCATATTATTGATTATTATTGTTCCCTTTTACTTAGCCCCAAAATGAAGATATTTATTAATAAAACAATTTTTCTTCATGTAAATTACATATAGTTTCATTAAGAAACATTGAAATATCTATAATTAATTTCTAGGCTAAAAAAAACAATGTTTAATTATTTTAAAAAAATTCAATAACCTGCAAAAAAATTAAATTAAAGTTTATAAAAAAAGAAATAAATTTTATAAACAATTTATTTATGTTTTTTATGGAATAAAAAAATATTTCAATTTTTTTCTGTTGAGTTTAGAATAGAGAAATTATATATTGTAGTACGTGAAGAGTATATATAATTTTTTTATTCCACCCTTGAGGACCGGAATTTTGAAAAGGAAATCTCGCAGGATTGAGCGGTGTTGATGATGATGAGGTTCCGTGTTGTTTCAGCGGGTAAAGGCGGCAATAACGTGGGCGTAGTCAAATGGAACTAGAGCAGGGACAGGTGGCAAGGTGGGTTTACCTGTGCACCCGATGCCCGACTCGTTTCCGTCTCGCGTCACACGAACCGTAAACTCACGGGCGTGCTTGCGTGACCAGTCATTCGAGTGGAAAAAAAGGAACGAAATTAAAGAATAAACATTTTTAGGTTATAAAAAGCTTATTGTATTTTTATCTACATAATTGTTCTTATATAATTATTTGTACCATTGTAAACCTGCAGAATAAAGTTAAACAATACTTTTTTTTTTTATACATACACCTATACTATACCATATAGTCATTATAAAGCAAATTGCCTCAATTCTTAATCCTCAGTTCAATACACCGTAAATCTAAACTCCATCATTCTCGTCACGATTATCTACTGCCAGTGATTGTGTAATTCTTCAACTTTTACAAGACTGGATGAAAAAAAAAAAACTTCTGTCATTTTACGTAATAATCAGGTCTGTGAACTTGGTGAATTTCTCCTCGCTGTCCCTTTCATTCATCTCTTAACTTACCGTATATATAGAGAGAAATAAAAATCCTCACTTGACCTAATATAATAAATGATAAAGCAAGAAATATATATGACGTGTCTAAAATCAAGAATAATAATATCTTGATGAAAATATATACGAGTTTATACATAAATTCGGTTAAGAACGATTTTTCTAGATAATAAAACCTTCTACAAAAAAGATCTCTTGAAAAAAATTTCTATTTTTAGTAGTTTTAAAAATATTTCAATTTAAAATTGCAAAATACTTTTTTGTATATACTCTCTAATCTCTTAACATCTGAAAATTGTTGATTAATATTCAATCAATTGTCTTGATTTTTAATAACTTTTTACGAATCAATTTTTTTCGAAATATTTTTCAATATTTTCCAATCCCATGATGAATATTATCATATTATTATTAATCAATATTTAGTAAAATATAGAAATTTCTATTTATATCGTTTAAATTGAAAAACTGCATAATATTGTCCAAAATCAAACATTTTTTACGACGCGTTGTTTGATATAGTTGATATTTTTGAAGAATAATAATTTTTTTCTGTGAAATTATTATTCAAATTTTGTTGCGTAGTGCACATAACTTACAACCTAACCTCTTATGCACATCATGCACTTGATGCTTGCAAAGAATCGGTCGATAATGATGGAGCCTATAAAACCATCGATCCAGCTGGCGGACTTATTGAAATAACTCGACTTTTCTAGGGAATTTTGCTTTAGTTTAGTGATTTCAAGACCAATGTCAGTCGGAGCCCTACTCCCACCATCAATTCTAGTGAGAAATTGAGGATTTTTCCGATGGTTTTGCCCCGTAAGTCGGCCAACTGTCACTCACCATTCCCCGGTAGTATAGTGGCAAAATCCCCGCCTGTCACGCGGGTGTCCAGGGTTCGATTCCCTGTCGGGGAGAATTTTTTTTTTTTTATTCATTCTATAATAATTAACAATTGCACACAAACAAATAATTAACATATAAAAATTTTTTTATCACTTGATGCCGAAGAATTTGCATTTTTGTGGCAATAATAGCACACACGGAAAAATTTTTGGTCTCAGAGCGACGAGAGTCTAGCTAGACCTTTGTCAAAGTCTCAAGAGCGGTTATTGGACGCTCTACAAAGGTCTTGTTCTGGTAGCGCTAGTGGCACACTTTAAGACTTGATTTAATGATAGGAACAATTATTTTTATTACACACAATAACGATAATAAAAAAAATTATTTAACATTTAGCGATTTAATTTAGAAATAGTATTGCTACTACTTTTCGTGTGCAAAATACCTTTCTAGGAAATTATTGTGTACGGTAAAGATATCGTGCTATTGTCATCATGAAGAAAGTATATACGGTAGGCCAAGATCCCGGGACTAACGAGGTGCAATCCAAGAATTCTCTACTGCACGAGCCAACCTCACGGTTTATAGCTGCTTCTATATGCATACATATACATATAGTGATATGACCAAGTAACTCGAGCTATCCTATAACCCTTCGACACCGTTGGAAACTTTCCCTACTTGGCTTTCTCCGTCGTCATCACTTGTGCATTAACTCTGAGAATAGAATTGGTTTGATATAAAACGAAGAAAAACGGGGGCTCTAATTTATACGATTTTCATAAAAAAATTTGAGAGAAAAATGCTGAGCTTTTGCTATCCGTCAAGTAATTTTTGTGTAACAAACGTATTCTATAATTTGTCAACTGTGAAAAAAAGTTTATAATTTGAGATTTAAAAAATTCTCAGAACTCTAAATAGTTTATTTCAAATGTCTGTAAATGAATTGCGAGAAAATCTGCAGAGTCAAGTCAAATAGTCGTGGAAAACGATTTCTTTCTTATCATGCTATTTATTTATTTAGGGTTTTTTTTTCGTAATTACTTGAGTGAGCAGAAGTACAACTCTCGTGTAATAACATGTCTCCTGTCGTGTTACGTTTGCGCATGCATAATAAAGTGTCTCTATATGTCTGGGCACACATTGAAAACAAGCGAGGGTTATTCGTCGAGAGAACCAACTATGCTGTGAGTATTATATATACCTATGGATTTTTTTGTCCCTCGTTCTGGCGGGTGCACGCAATAAAACCAAATGGATATCAGCGGTCAATCGATATATTCGACCGGGAGAGAGTATGGGTATAGTAGGGAAGAAAGCGCGTCAGGAAATCAAGTCTATCAATTTCGGGTCTAGAGCGACATTTTGTTGGATATAGAAAATCGTTATGACTGTTTATTTACGGCACGATCGGTTATGGGTGCGGGGTACATATATACACTGAGAGAAGAATTTATTAAGAGTGAATAAAGTTTATTAAATATGACTGTTTATTTACGGCACGATCGGTTATGGGTGCGGGGTACATATATACACTGAGAGAAGAATTTATTAAGAGTGAATAAAGTTTATTAAAAGTTAATAAATTTCATATTAAGTACGTGGTGTAACCAATGTATAAATTTTAGCGACGAACTTTTATTTAATTATTAAACGAACATAGTTGATATTCAGAAATTTCGGATTAATCAATGTTTATTTCTATTTAAGAAGCATTTATTAACGGTGAATATATCAGTTATTTACGCGTATGTAAACATCTCGGACGTTATACAAAACTTAACGTATAAAAAGTATGACTTGAATATTTATTTTTTTACCATCCCCCTTTGGGAAGAGGGTCTTTTTTAAAATTATCTACAAACAGTATGGCCGCAAATCGACAAAAAAAATTCCAAAAACCCAATACGATATAAAAACTTTTTTATTTAAATTGTTAGTTATAAAATTACTTTTTTTTCGAAACGTTTTTAAAAACTAGTGCACCTTTTAGAATTAAAAGGATAGATAATTTTAAGAAAAAGAAAATCCCGGTTAGCCTGCGTAATTTGCGCGCAATCGTCATTTGTTTAAATTGTTAATATTAAAAATTAAATTTCTCCGGCTTTAATTAACATTTTGAAACAAATAATTCGCCAAAATGTTTGGAAAGATATCATCTATAAATTTCCGACCATAATAACTACCCTAAAATAATTATTTATAACTTTTTAAGCCTATTGTTTAAATAAAAATTTTATACATTTAAATTGGCAACTGCTTTTGTTATAGAAATGATTAGCTGACTCCTTGACCCCTGGTTTAGATAAAAAACTTCCAAAATCGGGTTTTTAAAGCAATGCGCCTACAGATAACTCATACTGCAACAAATATCGATTTATTAACAACTATAGTAAATCGTTTTTAGCAGTTGATAAATCAATCGTAACGATTAAAAAATGGTTCTGGGTGTAAAAAAATCATTAATTCATAATCTAACTATAAACGTATATTTTTTAACATCTATAAAATATATTTATGCGTGAAATATAAATAAATTATTATCTCATTGTATAGTTAAATAATGAGAGGTAGAAATAATATTTTCTGTTTTGTGAGTGTATATTGGGAATATACGTGTCAATTATGTTTGTAGAATGTTTATTCGATTTTGTATGAGTCAA
>MVJL01008638.1:0-101378 GCA_002156465.1 Macrocentrus cingulum
AAATATCTACAAGTTTTTTTATTATTGTAAATTTGTAAGTTATATGATAAATAATTTTTGTGAAAATATAAAATTTTGATACTTATACGAATTGTTGAGTATATTTTTTTACTTGTCATTATTTATTCAATAAGGGTGTAAATGCAATTAAACTGTATGAAAATTAAGTGAAGATATATAGTGGGCATCTTACATATTAGAGAGTGTTTAAGAAGTGGGCACATACATGACATTTTAAAATGATAAAATAAACATTACTTACTTGGTCGTTAACTATGTCAACTTTTTAAACTTTTGAACAACTTCAAACCGAGTGCACAGAATATCTTTGAACACTGAGATTAAAAAACGTGATTATAAGCTATATTTAATCTCTGGAATAGCATCAAACAGAGTTCAATATTTTTTCCACACTCTGAAATATTTTTAAACAGAGTGTAAAATCGTCAATTAATTATTTTAAATACACAGAAATATCGTCTACATTTGATTTTCTTTTTAAAAAAATATATAATCACCGGAAAAAATGAAATTAGTTGGATAAATCACTCAAAAAAGAGGAAAACACAGCATGGTTTACAGTTTTTTCGGCTATTTGCTCCTAAAATAATCGGTAAAAACTGTAACCATATAGGGATTCGACTTTAATACAGTGATTTATCAAAATTCGTCAGTTTTTAGTATTAGTATTTAGCTTATGGGGATTAGCAGCATTGGACAATGATATGGATTCGAAATTAATATCGTTATCCTGACGAAATAGCGATAAAAATTTACGAAACTCAACAATCATTACCAATTAATAGATAATTTT
The DNA here is from genome assembly GCA_002156465.1 of Macrocentrus cingulum. Taxonomy (NCBI): domain Eukaryota; kingdom Metazoa; phylum Arthropoda; class Insecta; order Hymenoptera; family Braconidae; genus Macrocentrus; species Macrocentrus cingulum. The sequence continues at coordinate 815 of MVJL01008638.1, forward strand.
TTACAGAGTACAATAAATATTGCTGAACAGACTCAAAGTAGAGACTGAAAACAGCCACAATTGTCAATAATTAAAAGCTAGATATGCATTGGCGACCACACACATGCACATACACGAATTAAAAACTACGCGACCGCGTTCGTATCTCTACCTAGTCACCTGTAACTAAAAGGGACGGAAACGCAACACACACATACTATCCATACTCATACTGAATCTACACGTTACTTAAAATTACGCGACCGTGGCCCTACCTATAAGCTATAACTGAAAAAAAAAACGGAAACGAAATAGCAAGAAAAACGCGAGAAAAGTGCTCGCAGGCACCACCTGCATGTTTGCCCTTCCAAAGAACAACTCGAATTTTTAAATGCCTGCCTGATCGGCTATAGCATTTTCCGCCCTGAAATGCCTAACAAAATGGGACATGAGTTTGACTATTATTTTGCTATTGAATTAAAAAAAAAACAAAATTTTTTTTGTCTGTTTACAACAATATAAAGAAGCACCAATATTTACTGATAGTAGAGTGCTAAAATTATTGAAAATCAATTAAAATCCACAAAGTTTTAAATGCAACGAAAAAATTTATCAAAAATGGGCGGGGAGCTAAACATGAATAAATAAACACTCCACTATTCAACCTTGGAATATTTAATTAATATTTTGCCGGTTAAATAGCGTTCGCCAATGCATATATAACGGCCTGCATCAAAGAGAAACTTCACAATAATAACTGCGAGCTTTACAACATTCGAAGGGCGATACAGGAGCAAGATACTGCCCTTGAACAACCGTAAATGTGCAGAAATTATTGGCAGAAATTTCGATTTATGCAGGGCTAAATAAATATTGGACTCACCGATACCCCTCGTCCACTGCAACACCGCTGGTGGTAATCCAAATTGGTCACTCACTTCACTTATATTTCACAAATTCACTTCAAGTCATTGTCATTTATTTCACATAAATTCACTGCACATCACTGCACTGATTCTACTCACTAACGTCTTATGCATTGTAGAACAGCCGAAGTGACTCGATTTTTATTGCTACTGCTTTGTTTTCTCGCGAACTCGGCCTACAAATTGACTGATGATCATGAGCTGAGATGTAGTGATATTCTCTCGTCAACGGTTTTTCGAGAAACTAGTCAACCGACGCTCTCGGTCTGCCGCCATTTCATAAATACAAAATGGCGTCCCCCCACTTCGGTCGTGACGTCATCATACAATCAATTAATTAATTAATTCGACGTAAGCCGGCCGGTGTGTGGCATCTATCAGGCCCTACAAACAATGCATACACTCACGAAAACATTTTTGCTAAATTGTCCAGAATTTTTAACACGATATGAAGTTCCAATTGCATCCAACAAATACGAGATCACAAGCATGAAATCTCCCTTTCTAATCCCCAAATAAACACTTGATAGTCACCAAAGTTCATCTATTTTGCAATATTTTCATCGACAACTCCAATCCGACGATAACATTTCCCGAAAACCACTCATATTTTCTCTTTGTCAAGTGTGTAGTAATTGACCGAGAGACGCCATGAAATCTATTTTGTGTAAATCACGTACATTACCACTCGATTGCCCGACGTTTACATTCTAACATTTCGTGAACTATCGCGTTAACTCCGACACACAATGATCCCATCAGAATAATAGCGGCAACGCGAAACAAGTTGAAACTTGCAACCGAAAGACATATACTCCTCGCGCTCTCTTTCTCTCTCCTCTATCCGTGCTTCCCGCCGTCTAGTGGCGCCATCTTCGATATGCAATCGATACATTCGATACGAAGCCAAGTTCACGCGGAATCTGCGGGGACGACAAATATTTTTGCTGAGCTGTGTAGTTGTTTACATCCAGAAAAATTTTCGTTTGTCATCCACCACCTCTCCCACCCACATTCGAAATTCCGTGTCAAACGACACGAGTGTTTCACGTCACATTCGATCTCGATTCTTTGTATATTCTGCGGGTAAACACGGCAACAACGGCAGCAAAGACTTTCTTATCAAATTTAAGCACAAATCCGGGTCAACGGCAGCTTCTGCAGCATGAAGGTAACTGTAACCACCCTGGGAGATGACATATTCGTCCTCGACGTCAGCGAAGACTTGGAACTGGAGAATTTCAAGGCCTTCTGCGAGGTCGAGTGCGATGTTCCTGCGCCAGAAATAGTTATTGCCTTTAATGGAAGGCCGTTAATGGACGATAAAAAGTCTCTGAAGGAGCACGGAATAAGCGACGGTGATGTCGTCATTCTCCAGCAGATGCATCAGAGTGGACTGAACCTTCAGCCAGCAAACGGAGGTTTTTATCAACATTTTTAAACTCCTAACCTTAAAGAATTCACTTAACACAACGCATAATTTTTCCAGCCATGCCTGTACTGGATTTTAGCTCTATCAGAGTGCCTGGAGCATCATCGAGTAGTCCAACTACTGCCCAACGAGCTCAAAATCCTCGCAGTGAGGATGACCCAGCTCTGATTAGGAATATGTTCCTCGCGAACCCGGATCAACTGGCGCTGCTGAAGCAGAACAATTCACGACTTGCTGACGCCCTACTGTCCGGAAATCTCGGTTTGTTGTTTTTTTTTTTTTTTTTTTACCAAAAACAGACCATCTTATCCCCCTAAAATGACATTAATTTGTAGACAGGTTCTCCACCGTGTTGAAAGATCAGATAAAAGAGCGCGAGGAGCGCCAGGCTCAGCGACTGAGGATGATGAACGCCGATCCCTTCGACACAGAGTCACAGAGGCTCATTGCCGAGGAAATCCGGCAGAAAAATATCGAGGCCAACATGGAGGCAGCCATGGAATATAACCCCGAGACCTTTGGAACCGTGGTGATGCTCTACATAAACTGCAAAGTCAACGGGTTCCCCGTGAAGGCTTTCATCGACTCTGGTAACGCATCATAGTCACTACTCATAATTTTGAACTAAAAATATCTCTTGTATGATTTCTGCAAGCTTTTAAATCCCACTGTTTACGACGCAAAGATATTTTTACGCTATCACATGCGCTATTTTTGCGTTTGCATCTTGTGAAAGTCATTTGTGAATTTTTAGGCGCGCAGACAACGATCATGTCAGCTGCCTGTGCCGAGAGGTGTCACATAATGCGCCTGGTAGATTCGAGGTGGGCTGGAGTGGCCAAGGGCGTCGGTGTACAGCGAATTATCGGACGGATTCACATGGTACAGATACAGATAGGTAATGACCACTTGACTACGTCGTTCAGCGTGCTTGAGGAGCAACCAATGGATATGCTGCTGGGTTTGGACATGCTGAAGCGTCACCAATGTTGTATAGACCTGAAGAAAAATGTGCTAAAGATTGGCACAACGGGGACAGAGACGCAATTTTTAGCTGAAGGTGATTTGCCAGAGTGCGCGAGGCTCAGTGGGAATAGCGACGTGGCAATGGACGACCGTGACTACCAAAAAGCCCTTGAGGACAGTGCAAAGGATGCGAAAAAGGCGCGACAGCAGCAGCAGGGTAAGTACGTATCTGTCCAGGCCATCCTCTCCACATGCTCTCCACCTGTAGATGATCCTAGCGATTTTCACCCTCACAATCATTTTTTATCGAGTAGCTGAGTATTCCTCCTCCTGCCTGGACATCACGCACTAATCTCAACTGCCTCAGCATCGTCGAATCCTTGAACTTGTTTGCACGTTGCTTCCGTTACGACGGTCATTTTTTTATCTCTGTTCCAGGCGGCCCCGACACGAATAACTCGGCCGCATCCTCAACTGCAAATGGCTCGGACACTGTGATCTCTCCCAGCGACACTTTTACGGAGGCCAACGTAAAGTCTCTCGAGATTCTCGGCTTCTCCAGAGCTCAGGTGATCACTGAACTACGTAAATTTAATGGTGATGTTAATCAAGCAACCGCTGCGCTCTGTGCAAAGTCCCTCAAATACTGACTGGGTCCGTAAACGCAGAGATCTTCGGCTAAAAAAAAATATATGAACGAGTGACTGTGAGAGAAGTAATTTGTTTTTTTTTTTTTGTTTTCATTGATATTTTTAACAGAAGAGTTAGATAATGCTCAATCAATGGGTGTATTCAGGAGACAAAAGTCCGACTGGGATTTTTAGACAGTCTCAGTGGGACGTGAATTCAGCCGAACAGTCTAACTGTAGACTGTCTGACTTGACGCCATTTTGTCTAATTTTTATTATGATTGTATGGTGCAGTTTGGTGAGATACATATATGCTGATGCGTACACTACCTGTTTCGAATAATCGTCATCTTGCATTATTTCGTCTAATAACATATATCATTTCGTCGTCCTTCCATGGTTAATGACTATAAAAACTCATCAGACAATCATAATTTGTCAATCAACAGCACGAATAAATGTTTTTGGGGCCTCTGACAGACAAGAGGTTATGTTGACTATTTGTTGTCGGTCTGTCCGGCCGAAACACCACTAAGTTGGACTGTCTAAACCACTACTACGTGCGCGGCCATCTTGGAAATGAGAATTTAGACAGTCTGAGTCGGACTTTTGTCTCCTGAATACACCCAATATATAATACGTATATCTTTACGTATATGTTCACTTCAAGATTATAATTTTTTGGTTTCTTTTTTATTATTTGAAGAGTTGGAGTTTTTAAATGACCGAGCACTTTGCCTAAAAAAAAAAATTCTCTACAAAGAATTTGCAGCGACCAATTTAAATCTATCGTGTAATTTTTTTCTAACTATGTAATACAATTTGTTTTGTATATAAATTCAGAGCTAATATCGAATTCTTCAATTTTTTTCAGTTAAAAAAAATCTTTTTACCACAAGCATTGCTTTATTATCTGTGGTATTGTTGAATATCTTAGTTGACAGGAAGTTCGCCACTGCCCCAGTTGAGATCGACCATTTTTCCGGTTCGCGCAGACTCCTCGCAAGCCGCAGCGATCTTGCTGACTGCTAAAATCTCCTTTGGCTGCACGATGCTCTCGGCTTTACCCTGGACCACGTCCAAGAAGTGATCAAACTCTTTGCAGTACGCCAAACGGAATCGGCTGGCGAATGAATACCAAATTGGAGCCGCATTCGGACCGTTGTACCCGTACATTGTCTCCACGCAGTGAATAGGTTGCTCATTCTCCGCCCGGACCATGCCCTTCGGTCCAAAGGCCTCTAGACGCATATCGTAGCCGTAACAGGCATTGCGAGACAGATCAATCATGCCCAGAGTCCCCGAGGGGAACTTCATCGTCGCCACAACTGTGTCAACGTCGTCGATCGATTTAATCTCCGGGATATTGGCCGTGGCTTGGACGGAAACCTGCAATTTCATCGATATATCATTGAGGTAAACTCATCTAACTATTTCCCCAACCTTTGTAGGGTACTCCCCGAGTGTCCAGGTCATCAAATCGATGTCATGAACCATGCAATCGTGGAAAATGCCACCAGAATCGCGGAGATACTCGATCGTGGGTATCGGTGAGTCTCTGGAGCAGATTTTAATCGTGTGGACGTGCCCGACCTCGCCTTTTCGGATGCGATCTCGCACTGCGCTGTAGCTGGGGTCGAACCGACGATTAAAAGCAGTGAACAGAGGCTTGCCCATTTTTTTGGCGGCTTCGAGACATATCTCGGTGCGCTTGCGGTCCTCTGCCACGGGTTTCTCGCAGAATACGGCCTTCTTCGCGGTCAGGGCCTTTGTCACGATTTCCTCGTGAGTGTAGGTCGGCGAGGCCACCACCACTGCATCAACACTGCGAAAAAACAAGGATCAGAGCATCTGAAAATTCAGCTCGAAGCTGTAACAACTGCCGAGCCGTACGTCTGGTCCCTGTAGACCCTGTCTGCCTGCTTGCTGGTGAGAAATGTCACGTCATTTAACTTGAATCGCTTCTTTAACTTGGGCCAGTTGGTCTCAATGTCGTCAACAATGTACATCAGCTTTGCGCGTTGACTGTGGATTACATTTGACAGATGAATCGTTCCAGCGCGGCCTACTCCAAAGAGAGCGATTGTCACCACTGGAGCATCACCCTGATCGCACTTTAGCGCCAGATCGTCCTCGTATCTGATGGTTAAACGGAAAATAACGTGCCAACACCAAGAAAATTGGATTTGTAAAATATATTTCGAGCCTTACGTCTTGTACAGATAGTCCTCTGGCGGTGGCCGCGGTCGAGGCTTCAGATAGGGCGATGGTTCCTTGAATTTAGCAGTTGCCATGGTGTCTATAATCACTCAAGCCAGTGCAGAAGATTATTCACAAACTCGAGAGAAGTGTTGGGAGAGGCTGATTTATATACGGAGAGCCAAAAGAAGTGGGGAGGGACATTTGATAAATTGTTTTGACTGAATTATTATTCTCGACTTCGCGAGATTTTTCATAACGATATGCCCCCTTGGACTGAACAAACAGATCTACATAAACAATCTTACTTGTTAGAACTAATATATTTAAAAGTGATTAGTCATGTTAAATTAGAAGACAAAGATTTGTTTCCATTGCGTCAACTAATCCGACTATAGACAAAAGGTTATCACAGGTTCGGAATTATGTAATTCAAAATAGTCCAGTGGGTTCCAAAGACTATTACGCGATTGTTTTTAACTCTGGATGATTGTCGTGACATCGTCGCTTTATCACGATTCTGAAACTGAGACCGGAATCATTAATTTACAGTGAACATGATAAATCATACAGGAATAATTTACTGGCCTCGGGAATAATCTCTTCTGCCAGGCTAAAAAGAAGAGACGTTACATATGTGACGATTATTATTGAAAAATTCTTTTATTATTTAGATCAATGAAGTTTTTAAATTGATCATTTACAAGTAGTGATTATAAATATATATATTCTTACAAGGGAAGAGAAATTTTATATCACGGCTTTGCTACGTCCTTGGTATCTTTAAGAGCAATAAGCGCCATCAGGAAGTTTCGACTATCTCCAGAAATAAGGGCATCTATTAAAACTGGATCCAAGGAAGTATGCACAATGTCGATATCTTTAATATCCCTGTTTAAAACTGGATTATCATATTATATTAATTTTGTATGATGCACGTCCAAACTTGAACCGCCAAATAAAACTGCGCCAATAAGTGTGGAGGTATAGCCCCCACTAAAACTCATGTGGTATCACACACACACACGTACATAATACACACATGTACCGATGTACGTGGCGGCGGTCTTATCATAAAAATGTATTCGACAACCAGTTCTCGACTGCCTTCATTTCTGAATTGAGGATCATCAACGAGTGTAAAAATTTACATTGTTCATCATGGCAACTATTCAAATCTCTCGTGTTCTGCTTGGACGAGTGCCACAAATCGCAATAAGCGCCAAACAATTTGCATCTCCTGTAAAATTCTACTCTTGTGAGTACAAAAACTATATACAATTTTATTCCTGTATATTCCAAGTAAAATCACGGGTGATTGATCTCGTCGGGTCAATCATTTATTTTCATCTATTTAACTTCCTATTCAATGTACGCCTCATTGTAACGAGGATTCAGGTTAGGAGTCGCGTAGTTAGCCTATAAAATTAGCTTTTTATTATTTTATCGTTTTCTTTATCTCAATTTATTCAAAAAAAATCTCATTATATAATCATTGAGCAAAGTTCGGCTTAATATTCGCATATGCTTCTAAAAATGAAATTGTTACAAATATAGAAATCAATGAATTCGTTTTCTATACCTACCACTTAGTTACCAATAGTAACTAACGACTTGAAAAAATTATTATTAGGTCAGGCGTCCACGTATGAGTTTATAAAAGTCGAGAAGGCTGGAGAAAAGAAAAATGTTGGTGTCATCACACTCAACCGTCCAAAAGCTCTCAACGCACTCTGCGAAAAGCTAATGGTCGAAGTGAATCATGCAATCGAACACTTCGATGCCGACGAAAGCGTGGGAGCAGTTGTTCTCACAGGAAGTGAGCGTGCATTTGCTGCAGGTATGCTCCACCAAAATGTAAAAAATTTCCCACAATTAAACCACCTCCATTCTGCAATTTAGGCGCAGACATCAAGGAAATGGCGCAGAACACATTTTCACAAAACCTCAGGAAAAACTTTCTGGAGCACTGGAACGGAGTGGCCAAAGCAAAAAAGCCAATAATCGCAGCAGTCAACGGCTACGCGGTAATATAAATTCATTCACTCTTGCAGCTCAGTACTTACTCGATGATCCATCGGATTATTTATTTTTGGCAGCTCGGTGGTGGCTGTGAGGTCGCAATGATGTGCGACATCATCTACGCGGGTGACAAGGCAAAGTTTGGACAACCTGAAATCGCAATCGGAACGATACCCGGTGCGGGCGGCACTCAGAGACTCACCAGGGCCATGGGCAAGAGCAAAGCGATGGAGCTGGTGCTGACAGGCAACCAGATGAGCGCGCAGGAGGCCGAGAAGTGTGGTAATAAACCCGAGCCACCATTAAAATTCCGAGTCACGACAGATAACAAGATATATCCTCCAATCTTTATCGTAATAATGTCTTAGGTCTAGTAAGCAAAGTCTTCCCGTCGGACAAATTAGTGGACGAGGCTGTGAAGCTCGGTGAGAAAATTGCATCTCACTCTCAGTTGACGGTTGCCATGGCGAAGGAGGCAGTGAACAAAGCATTCGAGACAACGCTTCAAGAGGGCCTTCACTACGAAAAGAGAATGTTCCAGGCAACCTTTGCAACGGTACTCCTCATTTAATAACACTTTCAATACGTGACAGTTATTAAAATTTTTTTTTCTGTCTTGCAGAATGATCAGAAGGAAGGTATGAGTGCATTTATTGAAAAACGCGCTCCCAACTTTAAGAATCAGTGAATGAAATTCCATATAAATTGCCTAATGCTGCAATATAAAGTATATTAAATATTTTCATATCTTTTTAAAACGATATTTCGTACTATTGTTGAAAATATACACAACAATAAATCAATCGACGAGCCCTTTATTTTATACAGGCTGAAATGGATCCGGTATGTTACATTTATTTCAATGATACGTACAACGTAACGATTAACACTAAGAGTAACGGCAAAGCGTATTTTATCGTACTAAAAAATCTTCGGCTACAGGAAAGAGGTCTACTTTTTTTTCATTTCCAAGCACGAGTACGGATTGTATTTGAAAACACGATAGTGAAAACGGATAAATTATAAAACGTCACGGATATAAACAATTATTGTGCAATGGAAATAATTTTCACTCTTCAGCACGTTGACTAGCTAATATTAATTAAGTACAACTGAAATCTGCAGGCAAACGGCGCGTTTATGCATCTTATACATATATCTTCACTTATATACTTATCTTCATATTTACTATTACTATTTCTTAATATAAAAAAATCGGCGCATTCTCAGCCATTAACACTCTCGGTAAAAGAGTGATTCTTACATTCAATATTATCGATAATTAATTATACTTAATTATTTAAATCTAGAAACACGATATCGCAATTTGCGTGCAATTATATGTGATTTTAACATGTGCTTATAGCATTAAAAAATTTTTTTCATTAACTCTATACCGTATAATCTCAAAAATCGCGTTTTATATACATATACAAATTACAAAAGGATTGTTCTCAAAAAAAAATTGTTAAAAAATTAGTTGGACAATTGATAAATACAGCGACAGTAGAAAAAAAAAATTTTTTCGCGCGTCTGCACATCGCGTGAATATTTTTGTTTCTCCAAAAAATTCGTATAAATGCTCCAGATATTACTTTGAATGATATTATCCGATTGAATACACTAAATAGTGTGTATAGACTGTGTGTTAACACACGGAGTACAGAGATATCGGTTTCGGTTACGTATATCACAGTCGTAAGCTCTGTTTCGGATACTCCAAGAGTCGTGTTATTATGTTGTAAAGTGAAATAACAAGTATCTAAATGTAGACAAGTGATTGAGGGGGGTTGATGGCTCCTCTTGCAGAAGGGACCAGAGGTTTTTTTTACCGCTTGTTGCGATTTTTCATGGTAAAACGCCTCCAGAAGGTGCCTTTCTTTGTGGGCGTTGCAGCTGGCGTATCGTAGGAGTAACTAGATTCGTCATCGCTCTCGTGGGTGCTGACTGGCTCCCTCGGCGGCGACCCACCGTGTCCAGAATCCCTGTCACCGTCACCGCCCTTCTCAAAGCCTGAAACAACACGCAATATTTAATATTTCAAGAGCCAAGAGGTTTTTAAACCACGTGATTTACCTCCTCCAGCCCGAAGCATGTCGAGAAACGTACTCTCAGCGTTGCCCCTCGTTCGACCCTGCTTCTGCGACGGCGTTCCGAAGCTCAAGCTCTGGATATTAATCTCGGCCTTGAGCTGCTCATGCGGAATGTCGTCCACCCGGAACTCATTGGGATCCTCAACAAAAGCCTGCTGCAGGTCGCGCATAATCTTCTTGCGGATAGTCTTCTTCATCGACAGGTGACGCTCTAAATGCTTTACGTCGCTCTCGGTTAGAGTTTTGCTGTTGTCGCGACGCCGAGATTTTTTCTTCTTGCTGTTCTTCGGGCTCTCCTCCTCGCCGGATGTCGAGCCCACTGACACGGCACTGTCGTGGCCCAACACCTTCTCGTCCGGCGCCCGACCGGGCTCCCATTTGCTCGCGAAACCAAAGATGTCCCGTAGATGGGGGATGTTTCGCTCGGCCGTTTGTGGTCTCGCCATTTTTATCACCCAACTGGCTTAGTGATGTTACTTCCAGCTTTCCTCCTTGCTATTTGCACGATCTGAAAGTTTCGAGGTAAAAAATTCATTAGCCAAGTGTTTCAGTAGAAGTGTGAAAAAAAGGATTAATTAAAATTAACTTGGTTGGGAAAAGTATTTGGTTGAGAGGATGTGTTGAAAAAAATTGGCTTCCTCCTCCTATGAGAGCAGATCGAATAGTTGCACTCGAATTGCATATAGAGTTGGGTATATGTATATTGCAGAAGGAAAAAATGTCGCGGGATATTTGCGAGAAAGTGACGCGGAAGTGAATCTTTACACTATGCGCTTGGTTTCTTCATAGAAATTTTTTAATTTACCTGACAATTTATCTACTCAGGGTATAGAGTATATGTATAGGTTTAAAATTATCGTGATATCGCGCGTCACTAATGCCAAAAGGCGACGTATAAACCGGTCGTTACGGCTGTCTCTACGTTTTTTTGAGTACAATCTGGTCTGTTACGTCAGGCGAAAATTATTATTTTTAATTTTTCAGTTAAATGACTTTTAAAAACAAGTTTTTGCGGAAAAAAATTTTTTTTTTTATGAAATTTTGAAAGAGCATATAGACCCCTTGAAAATATCGTAGTTTTTGTGACTTTTTTGGTTTTTTGTCGATATCTCGGTAACTAAGCGAGATGACGAAAAATTTCATCGAAGTTAAATGATTAAAGGTTTAATTACCTACAAAACATTTTATATAAACTTTTTTGTAACTCTCGCCGTTCTTGAGATATTACCATTTTTTGAAAATTTCTATTTTTTGAAATATCTCAAAAACGAGGTAAAAAATCGATAAAGTGTGTTCTATATTTTTTTTAGAAAATTTAATTTACTATCTTTTAACTCCCATAAGATTTTTCGTTATCTCGCTTAGTTATCGAGTTATCGATAAAAAACCGAAAAAATTACGAAAATTATGAAATCTCAAAGGGGTATACGTACATACCCTTTTGAAAAAATGAAAAAAAAAATTTTTTATCCGCACCAAACGTCTTTAAACTTATTCCAAATATGAATAATACTGAATTGTTTTTAATTTTAAGGCTTTTTTTAAACCTCACGTCTCTTCTGATGAACGCGATGCAAATTTCTAAAGAATTTTGTTGTGAAAAAATTTCCATTAATTATATATGAAAATAATTGAGTTTCCCACATACCAGTGGGTAATTATCTAATGGAAAAACATAATACGTATATTAATAATAAGGAAAAGAACTGAAAACAACAAAATTTCACAAATACCAGTGAGTTATTATTATGTAGTTAGAGTTGAAATTGTTAAACATTTAAAGGCAGTTATATACTTCCAATTAAATGCGAAAATTAAAAATAATTCAGTCCCTGACATAGCTGAAATGTCGCGTTTCTACTTATAGGTATACAATTATGTCTGCATCATCACATTAGCGACAATCATCATCAGAGTGTCTGACATGAGTATTCGCTTTACATACATAAATTTTTATTTCGCAGAGATGGCTCAGACACCCGAGTGCCATATTATTATTTACGTGCGTGGGCACACACTGTGTACTTATAAAGTCTACGACGTTTTTATTTCTGACAAAATGATTTATTTTGTCCGCCCCGGAGATTAATGTATTATGTACTCTGGGTTTATACTTTACTAAATATTGTCGCTTTGCAGCATATTTTTCTGCTCGTTTAAGTAGTAAAAACGTGTGCAAAGCCATTTCATTCGTAATAATAGAATTAAAAAAAGTTATGCTCATGCAATAATTGCGTAATTGCGATAAATAAGACAAGTTAGACGTGATGACTATGCTAACAAGTCTAGCAACTCGTCAGACACAATACCACGAGATGTTTTTACGATAATAAAAATGAATGACTGCTATGACGACAAATACTTTGCTTTCGCGGCCTATATATCGAGTGTCGAAAAAAATCTTGTTTTTTTATTTTGTCTCATTGCCATTGCATACGGCAACATATATGGCCATATACTAATGTTTGTACATCCTCTTTGCGAGATATATAGTAGACCATTATAGTTGTGGCACGTTTGAAAGCTACGTTTAGGGTTAGAGTAGGGAATATTTCTCAACTTTACGGATAGAATCGACACGACCTTCGATGCCGTTCACTCGTCGAGGGCAGACAAGATTAATGTAAACGTTATATCGGATTGTGATACGAGAGAAGGCAGTATGTCAGATTCGCCAGCAGTAAAATACGTACAATTACGCCCATGCAACAAATCATCAAAAACAAACAATAATTGATTCGATGAAGAATCATGATTATTTATAAATTATAAAAAATCGAAAAAAAACAAACAATACGAAAAATTTTGAATTTAAAAAAGTTCCCGCACGCCGCCATGCTGGAAGACAGTTTGAAAAACACACACACACCAATATGGCGGCTGGAACCATTGCGAAACGTCGAAAAGCTCCAAAGACGGTTGATGGTTGTTGTGTGTTGAGTGATTGTAAATCAAATAATAATTAACACAAGTGTATAGTGAGTTTATCGAGAAAATCAGCTGATGAGGCAACGCTCACAGAGCCTTGCATAATAATTTTTCATTGAGCAACGGGAGCATCAAAGTGGAAATACGCATCAACTTCCGCTAAGGCCGGCTTATCGTTCATCAAAAACCAATTAAATCTCGGTGCCTTCAGGTAAGCATGCATTATCCTTTGCCCTAGTGATTTTTTCTACTGTTTTTTATAGTTTTTCGTCTTAATAACACAAACGCGGGTGGTCAAGGCGAGCGAGCACACATCATTCGAGTCACGAGCAAAAAAAAATATGAACACGGAGAACAATCGCAATATCGTCCTGGATTCGAGGTCTACTCAGCAAGCACAAGGTCCTCTCACATAAAGAACTCGTGTGTGCCAGATATTTTCTACGCATTCGACAATAATCTTGAAAAAACGAAATATTTCTATCTAACCTCAAAAGTCTCCCGAATTTTTTTACCTTTAGGGCAAAGGATAAACATTTCCTTGAGACCCGCGTTTTTTATTCGACTGGAGAAGGCTACGGGATGTTTATATGGTCACAGAGAATTTCCGAGAATCCCTCAGGAGTTTTTAAGCATCTCGTAAATACCTATGTTGGAACTGGTTCGACATTACAACTAAACAGAGCAGACACGAGCCAGACCTTTCACGTTTAGTTCTCTTTGTTCAATTATCCAACAATGAGAGCCATTAACAACGTGAATTCGTCCACCCATGCACGTCTATACCGGCACACGTTCTCAGGGGACAAAAAAAACATCTTTTATACTTTGTCATCGCGTCATTCAACACACAACATTCTCAGCCTGGACTAACTAATGCATTGAGTTCCCATAAAAATTAGAGAGGACAAAAAAAATCAGGGCAAAAGTTGAATATTCCCCATTCATCATCATGCATATGATCAATAGAGATGAAAAAGCCGGAAGCAACGGTCCCCTGCGCTTCCTTTTTCATTTTCTCCACTGACCTTTAGCACCTCATGTCTCTACAGTATTATTACGCGGTCCAAGTATAGAATATATACATATACACATGTGTTTTTCCCCTATGTTACAGGTATGTAAGTGCATCCTCTCTCACCTCACTCTTTCTCGTCTTGCTCACGACTTTGTTTCTCCGAGAAACCCACGACGTGGAACTTGAGCACGAAACAATGCACTCCACCTTGTCGATTCGTCGAGCCTTTCAGCGATCTGATAACAACTAACATAAATACCACTGCTCGAATACACAAAAAAAAGAACAGTTTTAAAGACCAGACAATGGTATGTATAATAATCGTAACGATTATTTTTACTCGTTTAACTTGAATTTACTGCTGGAAACTCGAGTGTGTTTTTTTCGTTTTTCAGTCTTGCCAAATTGTCATGGTGATTTCTTCTTCCCGAATCCCTCTAGTAAGGGGTGATTATTCGATCAGAGCTCGTACACTGGTCTCACCAGGAAAGCTATCGCGGCACGACTGACTCGAGGAGACTTTCACTCGGGAATCGAGCGAGACATACAACTCGATCGGCGCTCTATGTCTATGGAATACGATGAGACGCGCGTGCGGAGGAGGTTCACTTCAGCACACACCACCCACACACGCGTCAGGTAAATTATCTGCTTGGTGTGTTTGTACCTCGCTCGCGCGCGAGGATGCAAACGCTCCTGTCGTCGTGTTTTCATGCATTTTTTTAACCGCTGAGCTTTTAGCTCACTTGATCGTGTTCCGGGTTTAATCGACCGATATACGTTCTCGTAAGAACACACAGTACCCCGGGCTGATTTGTTGTCTGGGTCGAATATTTTTCCTTTTTCCTCCACGTCAGTGCATATAACATTCGATTTATGATTTAGATAAAACCCGATATATTTTATTGGCCCGTCATTAGCCCAGTTTAAACTGTTATTAAACTCACCAGAAAGTTTACATACAAATTCATAAGTAGTTTAATTCTAATTTTATTTCTTCAAAAAAACATTTTACAATTTTAAAAAGTTCTAAAATCATCTGTAAATTTTTTCATATAACTTTGAAAATATTCATATAGTGTTGTACTGCGCGAAGCAAATCGATAGTTCTACTCTATTTAATCTCGTTTTATATCATAATGTTTGAATGTTGATAGCTGACGATATCGGGACACAAGTTGCCGCGCTTTGTTCTTCTCCTAACTAGCCGTTAAGCGCCTCCTGAAGGCACCCATGTAACGGACTCTTTCAAACGCGCGTATATCAGCGAATGTGTGCGCGGATCCGCTGAGAGGATGTGCTAACATATACAATAAAGCCCGTCACGAATGAGTTATGTCGATTCCGCGTTCGGAAACCACAGCAGTAGTGAACGCGCGCGCCCAATCGAGCGCATCCTCGATCAACTGCGCATGGCCACTGCTCGAGCTCTCTTAGCTTATTATTTCACGGCAATCGTTCTCACGCTCGTAGTATCTACTATAATACCAATTCCACTTTCATAATGGCTCGCTCGATAGAATTGTATAAACATAAATACAAAAAAACTCCCCGTCTTTTCGATATGTTTATGGACAAGACAATAAAAGATTGTCTTGATGGGATCTCATCGCGCGGTAATCCCATATCATTGCCGGTCTTCTAACGGAACGATTCGCGCCTTATTACTCCAATATTGTATACCGAGCTCCCATTAACGCTTGCTGCTGCTTTTGGTGTACCTTAAATCGATATTGCAAGGATGATTTTGCCTTTATATCTTTCAAAATACTCGAGATACAAGATTTTTCCAGTAGAGGTTTTTTGTAGAACATTTTTCGGGCTACAAAAAAGTCTAATAAGTTTTTTTCTCCAACACAAGTGCTTGATAACATAATTACAAGTGAAAAATGGAAACCGTGTTATCTATATTCTGCCCGAGAGATTTGATGATAATTTCAACAACTAGCGATATCAATTTGAGGGATTACTTATAAAGATAGAATATCGTAAATCTATGTAAAAATAGTCTTGAGTCAATAGGGATTTTTAGAATTACACGTGTATATCAGTTGTGCGCTCGAGCTGATAGTATGGGATTTAGTTGAAGGTTACGGGGGATTTTCTTTGCTCAATGGCAAAAAATATATAGCATCGTGTGTTGGAAACCAACAAAAAATTTCTAGGTGAAGGTTCAAGAATAATTTTACCTTTACAGCAATTATATCTTGCAAGGCCTACTACAAATTAATTGTTTCAACTGTGCTATCAATTATTGCTCCAACTGAATTGTAACAGTGTTTGGAACATAAACGTTTAAAAGCCTGGCACACAAGCGCCTTTCCCCGCATCAGTGCAGTACAGTTATGCTTCTGGGTGAAAGGTGAGAGCCCTACCTCTCTCGACGCGGTTCCACATGGTGTACAGCACGTCCACGCTGTCATAATCCCAGCCAACAGGCCATGCAAGAAGGTTTTTCGTATATTCTGTCGGTCAGTTAATATTCTCTCGTTGCGATTCCAAACAGAGTTCAATAAAAGATGGAAAATGATTTTTTTATAAACTGAACGACAGGAGTTGAATGTTGCAAGTCTGGATTAGTTGGACAAATACTTTTATATAAACTTATCTTCTTCTGTCTCATTCCAGCGCAGCTGAGACCCGAGTGAGAGAATGACATCCACAGAGACCCGTTCTCATTGACTGATAGGTATACCGGTTTGCCGTCGGCAATGTGTAATGTCTCTCTGGTATATACGCAGCAATCGCTCGACTTGGGAGGCCGTAAACTTTTGCTTCGGGTGGAAGAGCCGTGACGAATGATTATGTTTGGACGCTCTAATTGACCCAGCCTCGGCCGATGACTTCTTTACCGGCTGGACACGTGCGTGAACTCAGTCGCCATCATCGCCAGGTCGTCAGATAATTTTTCTCTGGTCGCTACTTAATAATATTTTTTTTTACAGGCTTATTATGCATGAAGATAACGGTAATACGGTCCGCGTTGGGAACTGGATCGCAGCCTGAGATTTTCTTTCGTTTCTCGTCGTGGAAATGTAAGAAATGGGCGATGGCTCTTTTGTCCTCTCTGGCGCCCGGTGATGTTGAGAAGAAATAAAACAATGGGATCGCGCGCCGCACGGCCATTTTCTTCGGACAACGTCCACGCTATGCCAAGCAGAAACTTTGGCTCTAATCGTTACGCAACCGACCGACGTAACCTCAACTCGTCTTCAACTTTTATCCTTGAAATTCAAAAATTTATATATATATTTTTCAGTTTACGCCGGTTCAACGGGTTCTTTGCGATCACTCGGCGCTTTGCGTCGCGTCAATTGAAGGTGACGGTTAATTTACGCTTGGGATCAATGGCTTTGAGACAATGGTGAGAATCTCAATGGCCAAATGGTAATAATTATATCGTGGAATTATTAACATCCATTAGGCTATAAATTGAAACGTTGAATTATGGCTTATGTCAATCGATTGTTCGTACATTACATCATCGATGTTGCCTCCTCGCAGTATTAAATAATGGCTCCGAGTGCTGTGACCTCTGATGAAGTAGCCGTTTGTTGGATGTACGTGTTTTTTTTTTTTCAATGAAATTTTTTATCGTTTTCAGAATATTCTGACATGTTTGGCAATTATTGTCAATCGTGTTTTTTTCGTTGTTATAGAGGTGAATACGAAGGAATTTTCCGTTTACGATCGATACAATGGGTTTGGCCACTTTTTATCGACTATTTAAAGTGCAATATATCGCGTCATTAATGCCAAAAGAGCGTAAAAACAGATCGTGACCGCTATTTCTATGTTTTTCCGATTGTAGAACGCATATTACGTCAGCCAAAAAACATTAATTTTTTTTTCTACGTTGCAAAATATATATATTGGAAGGTTAGAAGTGAAATTTTTATTGTATTATTCACGTAAAATATGAATGAATATATATATTTGTGCAATTACATAGTTTCTCATTATAAAGTAGAGAAACTTGCTATCAGATTTTCATTTCTAATATACTGCGAGTTCACTCGTGACCTCGATTTATTATTAAACAATGGTGCAACGCAAAATATATCACAAAATTATGCCAGCAAACAATGTTTATCGGTTATATACATTTCTGTTTGACACGTGCACAATTAAAATTCTCATATATAATTTTTGGGCTGTTGTCAGATTTTTCCTGGTCAATCTCATGATCGTGCAGCCGGTCCACCCACCTTCTTCCTCATCGTTTCAGAGGATGACTCATGCTCTGCTTGTCTCTTTCTCTTTTCTGCCAGAGGAACCACGACAGCCACGACTCGCATTTTCTCATCTCGGATGAATTAATTCGTGGGAACTCTCGCGCGGCCAAAGGTAAAAAAAACGCCCTCGAAATCATTTATAAATCACTTTTTGACATTATAAATTTTTTTGAAGTAGATTAAACTGGGAGTAAAAATCGTCTTATCGTCGCCTTAAAGACCCGGAAAGATTAGCCGCACTTATCAGGTGAGCTCTAAAATACTGGATTTACAGTTTGTCATTGAGAATATCAACTTTAAATGGGGAAAAAAATAGTTCGAGGTCGTTGTCTCGTGGAGAAAGCGTGCGGAAAAATAGCAGTAATTTTTCCAAGTGCAAAATTTACTTGGAATAGTTTGTTTGTTTAATCGGAATTCCACAACTTACACTCAATATTGAGTGCAAATGGATTGTAAAGAGTCAATAGTTATGTATATACGGTTAAATTTACTCCCCACTGTTCACTAGCGCTTCACAATGAAAGTTTAATTGAGTATATGCGAAGTTATTGTTCGGCAGGACCCAAGAGAACGCGAAATGAGGCCTTGTGAGTTCACAGAAACAAATCAGTCAGTCTAGCATAGTTGACAGGTCTGTCTGAGCGCGCGGGAAAAATATTCAAATTGCGAATTATGTTTTTTTTTATCTCACTTTCAACGTGAATTAATCGCCCCTTGTGGCGAGGAGTCTACTTCGCATATCTACAAGATGTGAGAACATTTAATCGATAATGAATTTTTATATTAACCTTATTTTTATTACCGATGGACGTGGTGTCTTTATTTTCTCTATCGGATGCTGCGAGAGGACCGTTATGCAACCTGAGACTCCCGTTGTCCGGGCCCGTGCCGACTCCCTCCGCACTTTGTCGGTGCTACTTGACGACAAACTCGTGAGCACTTGTGAAACAAAAATTCTACCTATTGTCTGCGCTTTCCATTGACCGGTCGATTCCATTCTTCTCGTCGGGTCCAATGACTACACAGAGCTGATGTTCATTTTTCTATTTTTTTTTTCCATTAGTTGGATATCTGACAAGGTAAAATGTTTTTTAAAAAAAACCGTCTGAACAAGTTTCGATCGCGGTTTATTTTCGAAATAATTAAAAATGTGTATAGCAATAGGCGAAACTCGAGCAGCAGAGGTTGCATTATCCGTGAATACTAACGCTATAGGTGGTGATTACGAAATCGAATGATTGCCCCATGTTCGTATGTCCGGTGAGCAGAGGTTTCTCTTCTTGGTTCCGCTCGTTGGTTATCTGAGTCCCAAATGTCCATCAGTTCACGGCTCCTCGCTGTATGGCATTGTCGAAGAATTACCACTGCGTGATTCCTTAGCGCAATCTCCACCCAATTGCTCTAATTAATTGCACGTTACACTAATCATTCTGATCGTCAAGTCAATCAGAGTAATTAGACGGCAAATTACCGGTGAATTTATAGTCGTTAGGCCTTAGTCGTTGACAGGAAATGGGAATTATATTTTTTTTCTTCTGTTTAATTCAAGAAAAAAACATATATATGGGATGGAAATGTGTATTTTTTTTATGTGAAAAAGATGAAAGATTTCTGAGCTGGGGGCAAATAGAGATCAATGCCTTCAGTGAGTCCCAAGACCTGTCATTTGCTGCAAGGACACTTTCAGGAAGTCGTGGCCCTGTAATAGTCGGGCACTGCTGAGCCATTTTATCAATTCTATTCAACACTTATTTTTGTTTTCTCATCACTAATTGACTAAAAGTAGAGAAAATATATCGAAATGTTGATGCTACTATTTTCAAAAGCATTGTTATATATTCTTCAGGTATGAAAGAAAGGGGATAGCGCAGTAAAAATTTCCGAATTCGTCTGAATGCTGTCAGACATGGCGGCAGAAGGGCGGATAACCGGAACTTGAAACTAAACAATACTTGAATTTTAAAAAGTTTACTTGAGATAAATAAATTTTTTTCGATGAAATGTTCAAAGGAGTATTTCTTCTTAGATATTCAGCAATTTTCGTTATTTTTTCAGTTTTTTTGCGATAACGCGGTAAATAAATGAGATAACGAAAAATGTTATAGGAGTTCAATGATTAAGGATTTAATTATCTACAAAAAACTTTGAATAAATTTTTCCGTAACTTTTATAGATTTTGAGATATTACTGATTTTTGAAAATTCTTATTTTTCAAAATATCTCAAAAATAAAGCAAATTATCAAAAAAATGTATTCTACATTTTTTATAGAGAATTAAATTTAGAAATATTTTATTTCAGTAATATTTTCTGTTATCTCGTTTATTTATTGAGTTATTGCAAAAAAAACGAAAAAATTTACAAAATCTGTTAGATATCTGAGGGGTTTATACCCTCTAAAAAATTTGATGACAAAAAGTTTTTTTTCCATCTCAACTTTTTTCGTCTCACAACATAACTTGTATAAAAATCAAGTGCTCAAGACTGACAAAAGCTACTGGGGCCTTGAGTGTGGTCGAAGAAAAATTCGTGGGGTCAGGGTCGACTGCGAGCGTTGGCATTGCGGCGAGAGGCTAATTCGTGAAGAAATGAGCTAGAATAATTTTTTTCCCCCCTCAAAATTGTCAACTTCTCACGACAACAATTTATCTGTGTTAATATGCTGTGAATCCTTTTTATCCTGATGGCGTGGTTTGTTGGCTCTTTCAGAGAGTTTCGGTAGGCCCGCGGCTCTTCCAAGAATCTTCTGCGGTAAACACACGCTTTACCGAAAGTAGGGTGGCAAGAGGCCGAAGTAGAAAACGGGACGAAAAAGAGGAAGAGTGTCTAGCCGCGGATACTCATGGCTGATGCTTTGCCTTGACTTTTCTTGCTCACTTTCATCCGCACGCCTCGTCGTCGTCGTCGTCGTCGTCGTCGTCGTCGTCAAGAGCGAGCGACTTCGTGTCTCGGGCCGTGCGCGACTTTGATCCCAAAACCCGCCGGTTATTTTCGCATGGAACAAAGAGAGAAACCAATAGAATCTGCTGCTGCTGCTGCTGTTGGTTGTGGATTTTTTTTTCTTCTTCGTTGAGAGCTCGCGCAGCGCGGCGCCTGAATACGCTTTTCTGCGCTGTTATTTCGCGCAACCCTCGCCATTTTTGCATTCAAAGAAATTCGACCAAAGTCACGTTTTATACGTTCAAACCTCTATATTGATTATGTATACCTTCATCAACTGTGAGTAATATATACTCTGCAGGTCTTCGAAGCCAGAAAAACGTGATTACCCATCGTGTCCTTGTATATGAAATGTCCTCTCGTCCAATGTATGGGTTTTTTTTGCGGAAATGACACGATAAAATGTCGTGCACTCATTACCAACAGTTCATCGAGCTACTTGGTCATATTCAGAGGTGCATTGCAGCGAGCAATAATCCAGGGCTATCGTAGGTAATCAAGACATCGTGAAAAGAAGAACCTTTGACAAAGGTCAAGCCGTGTGACCGTGAACCTTTCATCAGAGATCCAACACGGCAATAACTGAGAGAGTTAATTTTATTCTATATATATATTCAGAGAGGAATTAAATATATAACTTGGCGTTTTATCGTCGGTAATCTCTCTCATGCTCAGGTCGTTTCATCTGGCCCAATTATTTTAGCTGAGAAGCCATTCGACTACGTCTCTCTTCCGTTCCATTGTTCCAGGGCGACGATTTTATGATGGTTTATGTATAATTCATAAAACAGCCTTTTCAACTAAAAGCTTATAAAATATTTAATCATCAAGATACTTTTGATTAATTATCAACTTATTTTCTATTGTCTTCTAATTTTTCATTTAAGTTTGTTTTTTACTTTCACCGTGATATGTGCGACTGGAATATATCTTACGTTTGTATGTATTGGCTGTTTTTTTTTACCATTCTGTCCCGCAAGAGGCGGAAATGTCTGTCTCATCGTGTGGGGGGACTCTTTTGATATATACAGGCAGCAAAAGTATCATTGCAATTTCCATGTCACAACGTGACCAGTGAAAATCACGCACGAGTGAACACGCACCTCGTTCATGTATATCATATACCTGTATATATACAGCGCGAGGAATAAGGCTCTTGCGAAATTTTCTATTCAACTGCTATTAGTCCTACGTATGCGCCGGGCCGGCGCTCCCCGCGAGCGTATACCTGAATTATCCAAAGCATATTTTATAGATAAAATATTATAAAGATAGATTAAATAATATAAAAAAGAAGAAAAAAAAATGAAATCAATAAAAAATTTATCACTCGCGTGAGATATACAGTTCTAAATATAAATCTGACGAGATTTACGAGTTGTTGAACAACTTGATACTCTAAATGTCACTATAAACATGAATTAATCAATGTATATAAATTTTTTTGAAATATTCCAAGTTAAGAAAATGTTATATTTTCTCATTGCAAGATGGATAATACATTTTTTCTTCGATTTGATTATGTTTTTACTCAAGTTTTGTGTTTAATAATGGTTTTTTTTCTTACCGGCAGAGCCCGGATATCCGCAGCTCGTCCAACCAAGCAGATATTGGATCTTCAAGTTCCTCGCCTTCACTCTGAATGCACGCCCGATTTTCGTCCGTTCAGACCGATCGATCGTGAGGCGCCGACGAGAGGTGTAGGTTTTATTCACGTGAGTTGACTGTTATATATCGACTGAACAATGTATATTATATTCTCGCAGCGAACAACCGGCGTTGATGAGAGTCAGACGGCGACTGCGAAGACACGAGAGCTACCGGCGAGTCAATGAAAGCCTCCCCACGCGAGATTCTCCGCCAGCGCACGCAATATACGTGCATGCAACACCCTGCTATACTTCAGCGCATCATCATGCCGGAGATATTTTCCCTCTCGACGACGTCATAAATACAGTGACGTTGGGGTGAGATGACGTTTTTAATGACGTTCTGCATGGCCAATCGGGTATGAAGTTTATCAATCAACGCTCTGACATTATGCTCCGCTGACAAGTTAATTTCCACTCGTGTTAGTTTAGTCGATTTCTGTAAATAGAAAATTGGCTTTTTTTTTAGTTGAACTATAGCACGGTGACGTTTAGAAAATGTCGCGGCAATTAATAGTATCATTCTGAGGTTTTTTATCAACTAGAAAAAAAATTCTTATTCATGTCTTACCGCATATTGAAGGGCCGCAGAAGGTCTGAAACAAATTATTTCGTTGTTTATTATCCATAAAAACGTGTAGATGGTGATTATTGATATTTTCAGTGAGTAAGTTAGGTTTTTTTTACCTATTTTCTCCGGAACAATAGCAGTTAGATAGTTTGATTGATCCTTAATTGATTTATTTGTATTATTCTCTCGTTTATCGATCTCCGTTTCAGTCGTGCAATCAGCTGTAAGATTAAAATTGCGTGTATTTCGGTGGCTGATAACTCATGATCTAATTTATTAGTTTTTATTGAGGAAAAGTAGGCGCTTGATAAGATAAATTATAGGTATGTACGTTTAAAATATTGTTTTGATCATGTTGATACAGTAGAAAATGCCCGACTTTCCCCAAATTTTTTTTGCCTTTTTTGCGAAGAAAGGTTTGTTGAGAATTACAAGTGTGGACTATAAAATTCATTTGGGCGGGAAATACGGTAATTATATTACGTGGGGAAGTATAAAAAAGTAGTATTATGCCACAGCTGGTCGGTATAGTTACTATTTCTTTTGTTATAAATTGTTCAAGAGCTCGTACGTGATTAATTTTCACCCGGTTGGAGGTTCCTTATTGCATTCTACATTGTCCCCATGTAATCATAAGCCGAATAGACGAATTTACACTCGCACAAACTTTCTCCGAAATAATTTCCTCGTGCAAAATTACCATTGCCTCATCCATTAATCGACATTTCCACTTACCTTTCTTGTATCTTCGCGCGTTATAGGGCTGTACGTCTTGTTTACGGATGTCGCTAGGTCGCAGTGCTCGCGATAGAGCAGATACTGCTCCTTCAGCCACTGACGAATGTCTTGGAGTCGATTTCCAAGCATTTCCACGCACGGATCTGCCTGTACGATCCCAGAGCAGTCTAAAAAAAAATCAGAAATACGTCCGTTAATATTCTCTGTCGCTTAATAAACATTTACTTTACCAGCTCGACGAAAGTTTTCAATTTTCGGAAAGTCTAAGGGTTGTAAATGATGGTATTCCGGCTTTTCTGGGTAAATTAGCTTCCTTGGGCCTAAAAGAAGGGTTTGACGGTCTTCCTCAAGCTTCTCCAGGTAGCGAATCATCGTTGCGTGGAGGCGTTTTTGCTCTCGTAGACGATGGCACTCTTTTTCGATTTTTTCCTCCAAATATTTCGTCATTGATTTACTTCGTTTGTCCGTTTCTACCGATTTACTTGGACGATTTTTGTGTCGACGATGTTGTCTAGTGATTGAAAAATCTCCGGGTAACGTCAAAATGCTCGTGTTTGATGGTGTTCTGCGGTGTGTGGATTTTTCGGTGGATTTTTCGCTCGATAAACTGTGCCGTGAAGTTAAATTTACTTGGGACAGACTTGAATTATTTTCAGACTCGTCTTTAGTTGTATTATTTACACTGTCTAAATTGTTTGTCAGTTCGAACGCTGGCAAATGTGTACTTTTTGAACTTTGAGCGCCCTCTGACGCGGCGCTCTCGCTGTTTTCTTCCTTTTTTTCAAACAAATCGTCTCTGTCGCTTGAGCGATTGACCAACTCGTGCTCCGATAGTTGTAGCACAGGTTGTTCATGATTGTTTAATGGAATTTTTACCTCGTCATTGACTGGTTCTCTTGTTTTCGTTTGCACAGCTGTGTCGTCGAATTTTTCCGACTCCCCTGCCGACGAACTCGAGTCGAAAGAGTCGTCAGAGTAGTTAGCGCTAGATGAACTTTTGGAATTATTTATATTTTTCTGAATTTGACTTGTTGATTCGACACTTTTTACGCCTGCTTGATCGAGTCGTGAATCCTCATTTTCAGAGGCTGACATTTCAGAAATTGATTGAATGCTTTCTTCAAGGTTTTCACTGATTGATGACTCGTCTTTTGATGTGTTTATTGAGCTATTTTCACCAACGTCACTCTCTATATTGCTCGATAAACGCTCGACAGAGACGCTCTTTTCATTATTTGAGTCTTTGATAAACGAATTCGGTGACATTGCTACATTACTCAATACTTTTACAGCCACAACTTCCTGGATTGTGCTATTTGACGAATTTGTATCGACTTGTTCCTCATTTGCATCAGGTATTTTTATGTTCAATTGAGCTCGCAAAACATTTTGTGTCACCGATGATTCTTTTGAACTAATGTCACTGTCGATTGTAAATTTCTCCTCTTGACGGTATTTATATTTTTTGTCAATTTCTCGCAATCGCTGAAGTGCTGCTGCAGCTTTTGAGGCCATTGTCAGCAAATTTTATCTCTAAAAAAGTGACCGATATATTTTTTATAGTAAAAACTTTTACTTCAGGCAGTGTGTATACATTTTTTCGTTGTCATAACAACAACGGGCAATCATAACCTCAACTTCATATATTTTTTTCCACCATTTGATAACAAAAATACAAAAAAAACTATCAGTATAGAAGGTACTAAAAAATTGTCTATCTAGTGATACGGCTGGAAATGATTTTTTTAAATCAAAAAATGATCATATTAGTGATTGCAAAAAAAAATTTCAGCTGATAAACAACCAGTTCGCGCCATCTGTGGCAGTTTTGGTGGCGCTTCAAGGCGGGTGTTATCGACCCAAGGTACCAAATAAGGTAAATTTTTTTGAAATCAAAATATCGCGCCACAAGGCGGCCATTTTAACGATGATATGTTACGTCTGCGCACTGTAACACGTCGTCGCTACAAGAGCGTGGTGAATGGTGATTGGCGGACTTGCATCTACCAATAATCGTTCTCCATCTGTCTGCCCCGGCGATCATTCCTTCGCCAACCACATCTCGCCTTCTGGCATATTCCCGAGTGGCACATCAGAAGGTTCCTAGATATATTCCTTCGAAAGCACAGAAGGTACGGACAAAAACAGTCAATTCGTCGGTTGGTTCAGACGTGCTGTCAACATGCAATCTATCCTGGCGCTTCTTGCCCTTGTGGCAATTGCTGCTGTGTCTGCCACGGTTCATTTTGAAGAAAAATTCAAGGATGGTGAGTAGACGGCGATCAAAAGCCGGTGCATTTACCATGTCATTTTTCTCACATCATCCAACTTGCTGCTAATCTCTCTGTGCATTAACCACACCCTCAGCCTCTCGATTTTTCCGTAGTAGATCAAGTTTTTCCAAGTTGAAAGTCATTAATTATTGTTTTATTAATCTACATAATTTACACATAGCAACCGGCAAACTGAATTTTGTTCAATATGCCTCTCTTGCGTCTAAACTTATATATGCCGTGTGATCTCATTGGTTTTTCCCAAGTAGTTCTAATGCGTGGAGCGTTATTTTTGCCCAAAAAATACATTGTTTGTTTTTGTCTCTACTCAGGGCTTGTATTGGAAACAAAACGCTGTAAATTAGGGTCATTTTCTTACAAATTTTTCAACCATCCCCTCTCCACGATCTGGCCTCCCTTCCCTCACCCTCAAGGACCGGAAGCTTAGGATCTCTGTCATCCGCTCTCGAATTCTCGTTCATTTCGTCGGCTGCCACGTGCCCTATCGCACGAATCTCTCGTAGTCTCACGTTTTTTTTTCATCCATCGAGTAATGAAATATTGGATTTTCTATCTCAACAGACTCGTGGGAGAAGACTTGGGTCTACTCAGCGCATCCTGGCAAGGAATTTGGGAAATTCAAGCTCTCTCATGGAAAATTCTACGATGAAAAGGAAGCCGAGGAGAATAAGGGTATGTAATGGCTTTTTTTATGATAAGTAAAACGTGATAAGCAACCGAGCCTAGAGTCACACGCCTTTCAATGTGAATTGCGTGTGCTAGAGGACATCGGAGAGGAAAAAAGGTCTCACTTATACCCTGCGTTTGTAATGTATACCTGCTGCAGGCACCTCGTGGTGACACATTTTTTTTCCTTACGAAAAAAAATTTTTTTTTTCAACACAATGATTTTCAATTGGAATAATTTCTCTAGGTATCCAGACTAGCGAGGATGCGAGGTTCTATGCTCTTAGCAGGAAGTTTGAACCCTTCTCGAACAAGGATAAGCCCCTAGTTGTTCAGTTCTCTGTGAAACACGAGCAGGATATCGACTGCGGTGGTGGCTATGTCAAGGTCTTTGACTGCAGTCTCGATCAGAAGGATATGCACGGAGAGTCGCCCTATCTTCTCATGTTCGGTAAGAATTAATTTAAATCTTTGTTTGAGAGAGTGAAGAAAACTCTGGGGGGCAGCTCTAAAAATCTTGGCCACCACCCAAATGCTCCGGATAAATTATGAACCACACATGGCGCATTTTTTCTCGTTAGGTCCTGACATTTGTGGGCCTGGAACAAAGAAGGTGCACGTTATTTTCAACTACCAGGGCAAGAATCATCTGATTAAGAAGGATATTCGCTGCAAGGATGATATTTTCACGCACGTCTACACGCTGATTGTCAAGCCCGATAATACTTATGAGGTAAATAACCTTTATCGACGTAGAAATAAATTTTTTTAGGTCGAGCCTAGAGTCTCAGGTTCATTTTGCGTGATGGACAGGTGCTGAAGGTCCTCGTAGAGCAAAGAATGTCTCGCCTGCATTGTGTTTGATATTGAATTTTCTCACACACGCTTGGACGCGAAGGCCGACACTTTTATTTTATCGATCAAAGTCATGAAACTTATTTATACGTTTTTTCCACAGGTTCTCATTGATAACGAGAAGGTCGAGTCCGGAGAACTTGAGGCTGATTGGGACTTCCTGCCACCGAAGAAGATCAAGGACCCCAATCAGAAAAAACCTGAGGACTGGGAGGACAATGTGACTATTCCCGACCCGGAGGACAAGAAACCCGACGACTGGGAGAAGCCCGAACACATTCCCGACCCTGACGCCGCCAAGCCCGAAGACTGGGACGATGAGATGGACGGCGAGTGGGAACCACCGATGGTCGACAATCCTGATTACAAGGGAGAGTGGAAACCCAAGCAAATTGATAACCCCAAGTACAAGGGACCGTGGATTCATCCTGAAATTGACAATCCTGAGTACAAACCCGATTCTGAGCTGTACAAGCGCGATGAAATTTGTGTCCTTGGCTTTGACCTGTGGCAAGTCAAGTCGGGAACCATCTTTGACAATGTCCTTATTACGGATGATGTCGATGCTGCCAAAGAGCAAGCCCAACACATCAAGGATCATACCTTGGTAAGGAAAAAACTTTTTTTTTTTTACACTTTTAATATCTGGCTGATTAGTTTTACGTGATGACGAAGGCGATTCTGATTTTTATGAACGATATAAAGC
This sequence comes from Macrocentrus cingulum, assembly GCA_002156465.1. Taxonomy (NCBI): domain Eukaryota; kingdom Metazoa; phylum Arthropoda; class Insecta; order Hymenoptera; family Braconidae; genus Macrocentrus; species Macrocentrus cingulum. The sequence goes on from MVJL01008638.1 coordinate 29,660, forward strand.
TGGAATTCCTCGTTTCTGATTTTTTAAAAGATGCTTTTAACATTTTTCAAACTCAATTTTAAGAATTTTAACTAATTTTTGTTTGTTTTTTCTGTAGGAGGCAGAGAAAAAGATGAAGGAGGCTCACGATGAAGAGGAGAGAAAGAAGGTGCCAGAAAAGCCCGAATCTTCTGAAGATTCGCCTGATGATGAAGATGAGGATGATGTTGATGATGAGGAAGTTCTCACACCGCAAGAGGCTGAGGTAAAAAAATTAATATTATCGATATTTATATGTTAAGTATTTTTTTAATTGTTTTTCATGATGATAAACACCACTTCTGAAATGCATGAGCGATAATTTTAGTGGAATTCCTCGTTTCTGACATGTATATTCATGTTTTAAATTATTTTTTTTTTACGAAAACTAATTTATAATATTGATTTATAATTTTTTTCTTTACAGGAACACGATGAGCTGTAAATAAATTCCAATGTGCGGCATGAGAGACTGTATTCCAGGAGCTGTGTGGCAATAAATAATTTTTTTTCTCCATTGCGTGAGCCGACGGACAGCACGTCACAACCCCATCGCGATATAATTTTGTCAGTTAATTTCCATTGGTGTACTCTTCTTTTACACGTACTTTAAAAATAGCTGAGAGCGTCGTATAACGCACTGATGTCCCAATTTTTTTATTTATGAAAGAAGAAAAATATCGTCGATGCAATTTTAAAAAAATGAAAAAAAAAAAAAAAAACAAGATCAATTCGGGATATTTGATCTATTACGTCGTTATCCCGATGCCTAACAGCTCCAAAACACTATATGTTGTTCCGTTTTTGTTTGTCAAGTGTTTTTATATAATAAAAAAAAAAGAGTAATTTGAAAAAAAGGAAGTAATTTAAATATCGCTCGACTAATTCGTACCCGTCATTCATCATAGAATTGTACAATTTCACGCCTTGGCCCATTTTTGCGATTTATACCTATAGAAACTTCAAATGATGTGATTGCGGTCGAGTGAGAGTGTGATTGAATGGTATATTCATAATAGTACTTGATAAATAATTGTATCGAATGAGATGAAAGCGATAATTACTGAAACAACCTTTCAATAATCGTCAATAAAAAGACTTTTATAGATGTATAATTGATCCTTCTCTATTGTTTCGTACTAGAGTCAAGAAAAAAAATTGATGTTTATCCGCGTGTTGATTGCTTTCAAATTGTAATAAATTGTTTTGCTACCAACAAAAAACAGATCAATTTTTTTTTTTATTCGATTCTATTCAGTCATCAATCTGCGACAATATTTTTCCAAGGTTTTCCGTGATCAGTAATTTATAAAAAATACACAATTTCTCCATTTTACCGCAGTCACGCAACCTTTTACTGGACCTGTGTAGATATATTTGCACGATCAGACAGGTTTAATACGACTGTCATGATTAACGACGCATTACCGGCTTTTAATCTTGATGAAAATTGACCCAATCATTTTTTTTTTAATCGTCTTGTATTTTTTAAAGATTTTTAAGTCTTGAATCAACACAATATATAGCAGCAAAAAACACTAGCTAGAGTGGTAGCATGGTGACAATAAATACGCAGTCTAGTAAATAGAAAAAAAAAAATAGCAATAATTGTCAAAAAAACTGTCTACCTACGTCAAGCTAGAAATAAATTTTCTATAGTATAGTCAAAGAAGTGCAGAGGGCTTCATTGGTGCCGAGTCGCTGAGTGAGCCACTGCAAGCCCTGCGTCAGAGAGCCAGCGTCTCGTCGTACCGACGATCCTTGAATGTGCCAGGCACGGCCGCAGCACAGTTTCGGCAGCGAGAGTACATCACTGAGTTCCTCGACGCTGGCGCAACCCTCAACATCCTGTAAGAAAAAATACAATCACTCAAAAATAACCCCAAACTGTTGATGAAATTTTGTTTTACCTGTTTATTGGCATAAATGAGGAACAGCGCGTCCTTCAGCTCGCGCTCGCTGACAACCTTCGAGAGCTCTCTCTGCGCCTCGTCGAACCTCGAGCGATCGCTCGAGTCAACGACAAATACCACAGCTTGAGCATTGGAGTAATAGTGCTTCCACAGTGGACGAAACTTGTGCTGACCGCCAACGTCCCACAGGGTGATCACTAAATTTTGATACTCGAGGCTCTCGACGTTGAAACCAATTGTGGGGATGGGTGGACTGGATGAGTTCATTCCCCGCATTGCCGAGAGGATACTCGTCTTCCCGGAGCCGTCGAGGCCGAGAATGACCACCCGCATGTCGATTTTCGTGCCAATGTGTACGCGATTGTCCTGAAAAACTTCGACAATTCACATTTGCATAAGAACAAAAGTCTCTGAGGCGCTTACTCGGCTAAATATGATCGGGATCGACGACTCGGGCGTGAGAAAATCCGGCCCGAGTTGCGCATAGTGCTGCTGCTGTTGCTCCAATGACGACAAAACCTCCTTAACGTTCTCGGCGCCACTCAGCAGCTTCCAGTCGGCCGAGTCGAGGATGCCCTCGCACTGGAAACACACGTCGGCCACCTGAGCACGCGTCGCAGTGAGATCCTTGAGCTGCTGACGCAGCGCGCAGAGTCTGCCGCGAGTCTCAGAGTCCACACAATTCAGAGCTGTCTTCTCCTGCTCCGCGAGGAGCGTGCGAAGCTCCTCGAAGTACTGGCGCACCCGATTCTTCGCATCCTCGATCGCCCAGCCATCTAGCTCCTGAATCACGACCTCAATTTTGCGCGCAGTGTCTCGCATGCTCTCCATGAACTGCGTCATCCGCTGCAGCGCCGCTACGATGGTTTTCCGCACGTTTTCCGCTTCCACCTCGATCAGTGCCGGCTTGTGACCGCTGTGACGACCGTAGTCCTTGCACAAATAACATATTAGAGCGTTGTTACAGCCCTCCTGCACACACGTGAATTCGGCGACGTGAGTCGCGTGAATCGGACACTTGGGCTTCTCTCGCGGCTTTTCCGAGAGCGGTACTCGCCGATGCTTAGCCAGAGTCTTCGACGAGTGTATGAGAGGGTCACACGCCTCACAGAGGTGCGTTGTGCATACAGTGCAGTAGAGAACAGCCATATGCGACTCGTCCTCGTCGCAGCTCTCGTTTGACTGCCTTCGCTCTTGCTCTAGCGCCAAGGACTGTTCGTTGTTCGACTGCTCCAGTCGCTCGAGCAGCTCTATCAGTGCGAAATTCTTCTTCAGACTGTAAACACCCTCGTGACTGACCTTGGTAGGCTGGCGATCGAATGGACAGAGTAAAAATGGCAGATCTGCCACGCTCGGCTGAATTTGCAGCAGACACGAGTGACAGACCGTGTGCCCGCAGGCTAAAAGTCGTGGTACCTTCATCCCGTCAACGGAAAATACTTCCTCGCATACTCGACACTCCATTACCTGTAATGCACGTGAATTGATTAGTTTTGCCTAAGCCCGGGTAGTAAGTAGCCGATGAGGGAATGTGCTGAGGTTAGAATTCTTACGTTGGTTTTGCTGATTGATTTCAAGGGTCGTTTGAAAATTCGCGCTGGACGATTACGACTGTCAGTCATGATGTTATTATAAATTTAGTAATTGCCAACTATGTGTGTTTTATAAATATAAATATTTTCACGAATACTCCTTCCAGTGGCCATCTTTAAGACGGCACTTCATAAACAAAATATATTGACACCGTCTAGAGTCACGGCACACATTGTATTTTTTCAGGCACACATTACATTCTCGACGCTAAGTTCTTGCCCGCAACGCCGGAGTTCGCGGGATCACATCCGGGTGACGATATATTTTTTTTCATTGGCATTATTCATCTTGTATAGCATATTTTATGTGATTTTAATCAATCAAAGAAATAAAAAATATATGTTTGAACAGCGCTCTCGTTCCGCATCAACGAATAAAACATACGGGCCGTGATTTTAGACTTTAATAGTGGCGTGCCCACTGTTTGCCACGCCACTGGATAAGTATAATGCCTACGTACTCGTTACTGCTTGCGGCGAAAGTACTTTAGCAAATGTACACGTGTTGAGAAGTTGCAAATTCGAGTGTTAATAATTTTGTTCAAGTTATTCCATAGTGATTGTGGCTGTTATTAGTGTGTAAAATATGGAGAAAGTTCGATCGTTTCCCTGTTCAACACCGGCGTACACAATAGAAACAGCCGTGTCCAGCTCTTTACCGCATGTCTTGCAAATTATGCGAGATAATTTCTACTATGAGGAAGTGATTTTCCGAGCTCTCAGTTTGAATGTTCAAATGACTGATCAAGAGAAAAAAATAATCAGTGAGATTTTGGATGAGACTATCAAGGCAGCATTCGACACGTCTCATTGTCTTGTCGCGGTCCACAGTGCCTCGAAAAAAATAGTTGGGGTAAATATAATAACAATCAATAAAAATCCAAAATTTGGTGCAGGTTCGGATGGGCTCGCTGAAATATTTGCTAGCAACAAATCAAAGTCAAAATTGGTCGATCAGTACTACCACTACTTGTCTGACATGAATGAGAGAGCAAATTTATTTGCCAAGTACCCCAAAGCACGAGAAATCCTGGAATTTTATGCTGTTGCTGTCGACAGGAATCACCGGAAAATTGGACTTGCAGAAAATTTAATAAAGGCTGGGATAAACCTGGGAGAAAACATTGAGAATGTCGCCCTGGTTTTTGGTGTCTTTACATCGCAATATTCCACAAAAAGTGCGAAAAAAGCCGGGATGAATTGTATCATGGAATTTAATTTATTAGACTACAAGGATCACGAGGGAAAAACAATATTCTTGCGGACAAAACCACACAATATCACGTCGGTCATGGCTATTGAAGTAAAAAAATAATTTCAAGAAATTACACAGAATTTTTCATAAATGACGGTAAAATAAATCTCGTTAAAACCAGCAAATGATACAAAAAAAATCTTATGCAACGAGGATAAAATACAATATAAATAATCATCGAACTGTTCTACATTTAAATTCCCCGTGTGCAGGCACAAAATCAATTTTTTTAATACCCGTAGCCTGCTCACAATATCACTCTGCAATGCAATCGGAGAGTTGACAATCGTTTATATTCATCCAAGGACGTCTGGATCGTCTGTTGTTCTGAAGTCTTGGAGCAGCTAGGCCGACTGTAAGTACTTTTTTTCTTTTACAACTTTTAAACCAAAAAAACTCGTCAATTATAAACACCTCGAAAAAATTTTTTTCCTCCACTCCAAGAAGCATCCTATGATAATAAAAATTGTTCAAGCCTGAAATATCAATTAAAAATTGCTATTTTTCGTCTTCAGCCCATACTCCAAATTTTATCTCGTAAGTTGCAGGGAAATAATTAACCCAAATCTCACATTGAGATTTGGGTTGCGTGCGCCAGAGGTCGAGAATAATTTCAGAGTTGTTTATATACTCATCCACGGCCTTGCTCGGTCACGTGGTAGCTGTCATAACGTGTTCTTCACACACTGATGGTTCGCCGAGAATCGTCATTATTCTCCATAAAAACACAACATCCACCTCTGCGTATATATTCACTGACCGATGTGGATCTATGTTGAGACAGTTTTCCCGAATAAATCAAGAATTTTCGGTGATTCCACGACTCCGAAACTACTGCACAATACTATAAATTCAAAGTTGATCCAACCAACGGATGTGATATGAGTGTATAATCTTATCAATATCCCCACCGATTGCAGTCATATGCCTGCAATAAATATCCATGTCAGTGTAGTATTCATGCACTGGAGTTGATTGAGTGTGTGTGCGTTCGTGTGTGACAGTCGATCAAATCAATTGAGTTGGAGAAGCTCGGTTTACTGCAAAAAACATTGAGCTCGCGATGTCTTCGTCAGTTATGAGGTTTGAAAAACAAATTCCTTAGTCGTATTTCACACTGTTTTCGCTCTTTCGTCTTATCTCGACGTGTTAAATTAACCTTTAAAAGTAGAATGCAAGGATTAGTTGTTGAATAATGTCGTGATTTGTCTAGAAACAGTCGCAGCTATTTACAGCTGGAAATTTGTTAAGTTTTTAGACCATGATAAGACCTTTTTTTTACTGTTTACGATGTGCAGGGTATTTATTGTAAATTCAGAGGTTATTGAGTTTATTAATGTTTTCAGTAGCCGTAAGAGAATGCCTTCGTACCGGCCTTGGGGCTCGACCGACGACGGCGCCATCGAATTCGAATCCCTGACGTCTGACACCCTGGAAGGCGCTCTAACTGTCTTTCGGGAGGCTTTCTGCACAGATGAGAGTGTTTGTCGGGGTGTTGACTTGCTCCGAGAGCCCGGGGCTGCCGAGGAGCTCGAAAAATTGTGCCTGGATGCCGCCCGGGATGGAGTCAGTGTCGTGGCGATTGATGTGCGCACGGGCAATGTCGTTGGTGTGGCTTTTAATAAGATTCAGGTACCTAAATACCTCAATTCATGTTAAAAAATAGTTGATTATCAATTTTTGATGGTAAATAATTTAAATTTATCCTCTGTAGGTGCCAGGAAATTCAAATGAAAAGGGGGCCTTTGAGATTTTTAGCGAAAATTGTCAGTACAAGTCATCCAAAGCTCTGGTAGACTTTATGATTAATGTAGATGCTCGGCTGGATTTATTTAAGCACTACAATGTCGATAGTATCCTGGAAATTATGTTCCTGGCGACTCTGAACGAGTACAGGGGCCGTCGAATTGGCGAATTACTCGTGTCGTCGTCTCTGGAAATTGGTCGACAACTGTATCGACATAAAAAAGTGAAAACTGAGGTTGAAATCGATGGAGATGACAGTATAAGCAACTGTAAATACGTTCCTAGTCTTGTCTCAGCTATTATGACGTCAAATTACTCGCAGAAAATCGGTGAAAAACTCGGTTTTGACTCCCTGGTGGATGTAAGTTACGATGAATTTCATTTTGACGGTAAAAAATTCAGTGACAGGATCGGCAGTAGTCACAAAATATGCCGATTGGTTGCTAAACGACTTTCTCGTTGTTAATCATTTGAATCATGCAAAATATCGTTGACTTTATTATAATTAAAATTTTTTTGAATTCTTTATTTCGAGAGATTGTTGTTAAAAAGAAAAAGAGTGTCATTTATCTTGAAATTATGTAAGTTTTTTTTTAACAATTCATGTTGCATTTAAAAATTAAATGTTACATTTTTTAAAGCCGCGTTAATAATTTTAATTATCATAAAAAAATAAAATATTTTTACAATTATTCTATCACATATTTAATATTTATTTTAGGAAGGTTTTACAATTTTATACTTTGAGAAATTTTAATTTTTACCGTTTAATATCAATAATTAATTTTTAGACTTTTTCAGAATATTTTTTTCGCCAAAATCTCGATAAGGATGCGAATTAGACAAATTTTATTGAGAATATTTTTTTGTAGTTAATTAAATTTTCTATAAAAAAATGTTTCTTGCAAAAAATTTCCATCTTCAGTAGTTTTCAAAATATTATTTTGATTTGAAACATCATTATAAATCAACGGCACATGAAATATCGCGTGCTATCCAGTGAGTCTTGGGTGAATTTGCATAAAATGCTGTAAAGCGATGAATAGTTCGTTAGATGACGTGGGTAAAACTTGTACGACTTCCCGGCTTGCAATTTACGACTAAAACTAAATTATCCATGTCAACTGCTGTCAGTTATCGCGTAAATTTTATTCACAAATGGTGTGTGCGCGCGGTGTGTTCTTGCAATGAAAAAAATCCAGTGAATAAAAGATAAGGACACCATTGACCCTGACATGGATTAATTTAGACTCAATCAAGGAGAGTGTTTGGCGAATGGTCGTCTTGACGTGATAAATTCACCCCGCGGCAACGCACATATTCATGAGATTTAGCTACACGCTAGAAATGACGTTATCAAGTTTGCAAGCCTCGGACAATAAGGATTGGCTTCCTTCTCGCACTGATAAAAGCAATCGCTCGCAGTTAATGAGGAACTATATCTCCCAGCGCCGCTGAGAAGTAGTATCGAGGCACAGACGGGGTTGGAGCGCCAGCCCGCACGCCAGTTTCATTCTATCGCACCCGCAATTCTTCCTACTGGCCGTCGTATGTGAGATTTAGTTCGATAAATTATTTACTATCGTGTTTAATCTTTTTTTTAACTGTGTGTGTGCTTTTTTTCTCAAGATAATGTTGGGCTGCGTGCAAGCCGGTGCCTTTGGTCCGATTGAATTTCAAGTGCTGACTGATGATAAAATTACATCGGCACTCGAAGTACAGCAGAGATCAATGCGCCAGGAAAATGTGGCTATTGGAGTGGGACTGCACGAGGAGGAAGAAGCCCCTGAAGCTATGAAAATTATTTTTCACGAAGTCATCAAGGATGGCTGTACTATTGTGGCTGTGGAAAAAACTACGGACAAAGTTGTTGGCGTTTCCTTCAATAAGTTGCACGTGAGTCACCCTAAATTACCGAGCTACATACCACGCACTTATATGGACCTTACTTTACGGATTTTATATCATGTATCGCAGGTTCTCATGGATATTGGATCTATTAATTCTCTGGAGGAAGTTGTAAAAACACACGTAAAACCACGTTCTGCCCTTGCTCTCATTGAATTTCTCGATGACGTAAGTTAAGTTTTATTGAAGCTACTTAGTCAATTGTCTGAATGAATGTGGGTGCCATGGAATTTTATTTTTTGCAGGTTGAGTCGAGAGTTAATATTTTTGAGAAGTACAATACTCGAGCAGCAATGGAGATCTTCTATGTTGGCACAGATCCAAAGTATCAAGGCTTCCGCATTGGTCAAGGACTCATCGAGGCCTCTCTCAAGCTCGCACGAGGACTACAGACTCAGGGAATTTCACCCGATGTGGCTTTTGGTGTCTTCACCTCAAATTATAGCCAACGTATCGCTGATCTTCTCAACTTTGAGTGGCTAGAGACTGCTCGATACTCGGATTACGAGTACTGGGGTAAAACTATGGCCTCGAGGATTGGTCGCAGTGAACATCAGACTGCCAAGCTTGGCGCTATTCGTCTTTAATTTTTTATTTTACCTTTTGACGTAAAAACACTCGATCCATTGCTTTTGGATAGTTTAAAGAACTGATTTTTGAATTAACGTGTGCGTGTGTGGAATTGCAAATATGGTATTATTTAATTAATTGTGCTCTGAAATTATAAAAAAAAATATGAAGTTACTGATAGAATTTACCTTGTGACGATTCAAGGGTTGAATTTAATCAGGATCATCTCTGGCAGATTGTGAGAACTATTTATGGCGATTTATTATACGCTCGGTTTACATTTTTCCGAGTGAATAATTCTCCCACGGGCGATAGAAATCGATAATCGCGTCGTTTAAGCGGAAATTTTCACTACGGTTAGCGAGACTGGAATTTATCAACTTGTCCTCTTGATTATTAATATAGCGTCGGCTTAATTTTAGTTTTTTATGAACAGATCCAGGCCTCTAATGTCTTCTCAAATTAAATGTTTGGGCAGCGCATGCGGTATTGTTGGATGAAAATGGTGAAAAAGTTGATTTAAGGACCTTCGAGCGATACTATGACCTCAGATACTATGGGCTTGTGGCTTGTTTGGTCATTTAAATGCGATTGCAATCGTCAATTGTATATAATCAGCATTTATTGCCAGTTTACCCGGGACAGGATTCATCAAGACAAGATTTCTGGGAATGTCAGTGTAAAATTATAATCAAATTTTCGTAGAGTACTTGTCTTACTGAAATAGATGATAAATTTTAACAAAATCGTCATGAATCTACAATTTTTCGACAGTAGCTACAATGATATTTGAGCTTGACTGTCTTCCGTTTTAAATTTCGCCGCCGTTTCTGTCGCGCCTGTCGGCAAGGAAGATTGCCGCAAATTTCAACAAATGCATATGTGTAAATACATGTTTGTGTGTTGTTTTTTTCGTGTGATCGGCGGCAAAAGCTGTCCGTAAACATCCACGTGTATAAAAAATTGTACAAATCACGGTGACATGGTCCATCAGAGTCATTGACAACACTGCTCCAAACATTATCAGGGTTTATACACCATCACTCAACTACAATGGCTGTAACTACTTTAAATTATCTATTTCACCATCCCCCAATCTTATAATTGACCATTGATACTCTCAATATATCGCATATTTATATATTATATCAATAATTTACAGTCTGGAAATTAATTTATTAATCTTGTATGATTTTTGTGTATTTTATTTCCAATGGGATTTTCACCAACTTGACGTCAGCATAACCTCAAGATTCACGTCTAATTTTCAGCCTGCCACGAAAAGCTCAAAAGTCGCGACAAAAGGAGCTAAACAAATTGTTGAAGAAAATGTAGCGACCTTGAATTTCTACAGAAACATGGTTTTCGCAGCTGTGGCCACGTATCTAATACTCATGATAGTATTTTTCGAATTTACAACTCTGGCAAAGGTGAGTGCAATCATACTACACTTTTTTATGTCATGAAATAACTTGCATTCCCTCCTTTTCAGAGCATGACCGTACTATCAGGAATAATATACGTAGCGAGTTATCAATTCATGGCCTACATGGCCAAGCCAACGTACAGTGAATCCGGACAACTGCTCAATTCCGGGGTGGATCTCAACATGGATGGTGGAATCGGCGAGTAAGTGCAACTTTTCATGACATAAAGCCATAAAAAATCTATTAACCCGACCTTTCCACAGACACGTAAAAGATTTGATAATCTTGACTGCAGCCTGTCAAGTTCTGTCACTGATATCCAACTATTTTTGGTGGTTGTGGATACTGGTGAGTATACATCCACCAAAAAATCGCATGAAATCGAGCTCCTGTAATGCATTTTAATATCCCAGGCACCTGTTCGAGCTCTTTACATGCTGTGGATAAAAGTTATTTCACCCTATCTAACATCTGGTGCCCAAGAGCAGCCTGAAATTGACGAGAAAAAACAGCGAAAATTGGAGAGAAAAATGGCTCGACGCCAATAAAATCACGGCACGATAATCTGCAACTTTGTTACAAATATTTTCATTAATTATTTTTTATCGTTTTCATCGAACTTCGATAATTATCGTGAATAAACATGGAGATTTGCAACAATCTTATCATCATCAGGTGATTTAAAGCATTTGCATAATTGTTTAATTGAGTTATCGGACTCCAATAGGTACCGGTAAACTTGGAGACATCTGCAATAATGCAGTCATTGCTTAAATACAATATCTTTAGAAAAAATAATATATTTCACATCGGTTAAATAGATTAAGAAAAGTAAGATTATAGAGCATAAAAATTTTTGGTCAATATTACGAAATAGTTTTTAGATAATTAATGATTACATTCACGATATCAATATTTGTATTGGGGGAATATCTATCATATTTTATCTTCTCCTGCCTAGCGTCGCTACAGCACCCACCACACTGATTCCGCCAGGTCGAAGGTTGAACTGATACTTTCGCCGAACTCTTCTATTTAAGTCGCTAGCAATAGGAGTTGAATTTCAGTGGTTGTGGGGATAAGGGCCAATAGAGCTCCAAACTTGTGCTCATCAGTTTTCAAGTGTTAAAGTCTCGACTTGAACGCAATGTTACAATCGGATACTATATTCCTCCTTTTCAGTGCTCTAACACTACTCCAATTTACATCGTCAGTCAGTGACCAGCATTTTTGTTCACTCCTCACTAACAATACACCAGAGTGTGACAGTTTTTGGCTGTTGAACAAGACTAACAGCTTTGAAACACCGCTGTGGACTGACTTACAACGATTTAAAGATAATCCCCAAGTGATTAAAAGTCAAACAGTTGCGTTCAACGGTGGAAAACCATGGTACGCGAGTGTTCCACTGCTTCCGGTGGTATTTGCCACTTCGCCGACACTTCCCGAGGGAAAATGCAAGCGTCAGGCCGAGCGATATCTCCAGGACTTGCAGCAAGGAACTCTCTGGGCGACGAGAAGTGAGTATTACTGAAATTGCCGTCTACTTTTGTGCTCAGTGAAGTAATTATTTAGTTATTTATTTATTTATTTATTTATTTATTTTTTCTCCAAGTGTTTGACTCGTCAACAAAGTATCCAGAAGGAATAATAAGTGGCCATACGAGGCATTACGGTAACTTTGACGAGTGCTACGGACTAAAAGCCCGGCTCCCAAAACTTTCCGGCCAATCAGCCGCTGAAAATGAGATAATTCATGGGCGATACTGCCTAGTGAACGTCGAGTATTATCGACTAAATGATTCTAGCCGCCACATGCGTCCCTATACTCTCGAATTTCATCCCACCGACTCGGCGTGGGAAGCTATCAAGGTAAACACTTCGATCCTGAGATTTGACCGATTTCGAGGACACATTCTCATTTGTTTTTTTTTTTTTTACGCTTGACTTTTGAAGGCTGAACAATATTTCATAACTCCACTGACCACTCAGACGTCTAATGCTCAAACCTGAATTTTTTTTCTGTTGAATATCAACAAATCATCGAGTCTTTCGTCATTATTTAGATATATTAATTTCGAGTAGTTGTTGAGTAATAAAATTATTTTTTTCCAGGAAACTGGAGATTTTCGGCGGATTAAAAGATACAAATTAGAGTTGGCTTTGTGCGTGCCTGATGCCTGCAGCGCATCCGATGTTCAGAAGGCTCTGGAGCAGCCTCTGGAGAAAATCGGGGCGCAGTATGATCTTTTAATAAAAACTGGAGTAAAAGGTCAATGCCAAGCTGAAAGTGATACACCAGAAATTTCTACGGCGGCTAAATTCTACTGGTAATGCTCATCATCCGCTGTGCATCATCACTCGATTTATCGTTTAATAAATTTTATTCATCCAGTTACGCAATGCTAGGCCTAGTCGCGCTAGTCGTCGTGAGCACGTGGTACGACTCAATCATCCAGTCGGATGAGGACAATGGACCGTTGGCTGTTGACCTTCTCCTCTGCTTTTCGGCGCGGCGCAATTTAAAAAGCATCACCGCAATATCCCACCATCATCCCGGCTTGGATGCCATACATCTCATCCGTTCGCTTTTCATATGCTTCGCTGTGGCCGGCCACAGATGGGTTCAAAACTACACCAATCCAATCATTAATGCGGAGTACCTGGAATGGGTGAGTTTGAGCGTGGAAAAAAATTAATTATACGAACATTTTTTGTTTTCATGATTATTAATTGTTTTTTTTTTAGACTTATTTACTGCCAGCTTCAGTTATCGTCTACAACGGCCCGATAATTATCGAGGCGTTCTTCGCATTTGGCGGATTACTCCTGACGCACTCGCTCCTCCTTGAACTGGACAAGCGGAAGAAGATAAATTTTTTTGCCGTCATTATTAATCGTTATATAAGGTATTGATAGGTGTAGAATACAGGAAAACAGCATAGTTATCATTAAGATTTTATTCGATTGACTTATTAGATTTTTTCAACAGATTGACCCCATCATATCTCGTGATTATTATCTTCATTGCTCTGGTCTTGCCTCATCTTGGCTCGGGACCTTACTGGGACTACAAGATTAACCTTGAGAGCTCCAGTTGTGTAAATAATTGGTGGGCAAATCTCCTGTACATCAATAACTACGTGAATACAGATAAATTGGTAAAAATAGATGGTTGCGCTCAGGTCGTCGTTGCCGTGTGATGAAATATTAATGTAATTTATGCTTCACAGTGTATGTTTCAGTCGTGGTACATGGCTGTTGACTATCACTTATTTCTTCTAGCCTTGTTTGTTATTTATATATTTTGGAAAATTCCAAGACGTTTTGGATATCCATTTATCATCGCAGTTATTTTCGTTGGCTGCGCAATACCCTTCTATATGTCATTCTTCCACAATGTTGCGCCGCTATTCAAGGGCCTGCCTCAGTGAGTGTGTTTATCACAGTTTTTTTTTTTTTCATTTTAATAGCCGTTATGTTTTTCTTTTTATTTAGCATGCACGAAGTTCGAGAAGATTCTTACTTCACCGATCACTATATCAAGACGCATGAACGTCTTGCCTCGTATTTTGTGGGTGTTATTGCCGGAGCTGTTATCTATGACCACAGTTTGAGACCTTGGAGAATTCCTGCTGTAAATAATCATGATTTAAATTGTGATTTTTTTTTAATTACCTTTTTCTTCTGTTTCAGCCGTGGTCTCGAATGCTTTTTTTTATTCTCGTTGGGATTCTCAGCGTTAAATCGCAATCTCTCGGTCAGAAGTACTATGATCCTAATGAAAATCCATCGCGATTTGAGACTGCACTTTATGCTGGTGTCAACAGACCTGCATTTGCTCTCGCAGCCGTTTCTATTGTTGTTTTGTTGACCGTTGGAGACGGATTAGGTGGGTTATTAGAGCTTTTGTGTTTTAATTGCTAATAATTTTGATTTTTTCTTTTAGATTTTTATGATAAATTATTCAAGCCCCAATGGGCGCAACCTATTGGACGATTGACTTACGGAGTTTATTTGGTACACAATATCAAACAAAGCTATGATATTGCAGTTGTGCGTCAGGCTAGAACATTTTCCGTAGACACCTGCGTGAGTAGGCTGTTTCTAGTTGACTTTTTGGTGGAGAAATATTTTTTTACACGTTGAAAGGAAGTAGAATGATTTATTTTCTTCATTTTTAGCTTTCTGCCTTGGCGCCGGATTTAATTTTGTCGTTTTTACTGTCACTGGCGCTCGCACTGGTTGTCGAAGGACCCTGCAGAAGGCTCGAGAAGAGATTACTCTCAAAACAGTCAACAAACAGGCAGTAATATTATTTTCTATTTCATTTTTAAATCCAAAAAACGCAATGATTAATTTATTATCTTTTGCAGCAGCAACAGCAGTAGACCAACTGTTAATAATTTAACACAGGGGAAGAAAATTACTTGACGTACTTTTAGGCAATAGTGTATTTAAGTTGCGAATTCATTAGAATACAGGAAATTTAAATAATTAGGAATTCCATTGTAATTATCTTCTTTAGACATTTTTCATAGTACGACAACGTCAATATAATAAGTATGTATTATCAATATTCAGTTGATTACATTCAGAAGACACATGTTCAGTAATAATATGGTGCTATTACATCTACCACGTAGAGTATTTTCAAAATTTCCACCATGTTTACGTACGTTATTGTTGAGTAATTACTTTATATACGCTTTGTTGCTCTTCATTATTATTTTATTTTTTTTTAAGTGGTGAGTACATAATTTTCTTTTTATAATATCGATCTCATATATTAAATTATAGTGAAATTTTTTATTTCACTGCAAACCGCAAGTAGCGTAACGATTTGCGATTGCGTGTTGCGCGTGCATGTCTCTGTGTGTGTTTTTTTCTCATTGTGTTTATATATCATCTATTTTTTTTGTATGCCACATGTGTCATGATTATGTCACCTGATAAGTACTAAGTAGTTATCGCTAGAATAAACGTGTCAAAATCTTTGCTTGCTGATAAAATTCTAATTGCTTTCATATATGTGAAAAAAAAATAATGTAAACATGCGGTCGGTAATGCGGGAAATATAACCTCTCTATCTCTCTGTGATGTTTTTGTTAATTCAGCAAAATTAGAGTGATAAAAGGAAAAAAATACCCGAGCGTCACGGCATTCGGTATTAAAATGATTATTATGCATATATAAAGGAAAATGCAAAAATGATCGCTCACATAACAGTCATTACGGGAACGAAAAAAAAGTGTGTAATTTTACTAGTGATCATACTAATGCTGGGTACCATCATAAATCTATTTTCCAGTCCGGATATAAGCGATGAGACACTCTTGCAAAATGGTATTGCCGAGTTGCAAGCAAAATTGGAGCATCTGCAGGCTAAATATCTCAGTACCCAGGAGCAACTTAATTTTATAACCCACCAGTTCCTCTACGCCGATGACAACGTCAACCTCCAGCCAGATCTACGCTTTTTCGCCAACAATGCAACCACCAACGTGTCGAGCGTGTTGATGCCTTCAATCTTCAACTTTATGCCGCATCTCCTGAACGATGTAAATAGCATGCGACCGGCATTTCTCCAGAGCAGAGGCCGAACCGGCGTCAGCATGGTACTTGGCATCCCAACCGTCAAACGCGAGGTGCAGAGTTATCTCATGATAACGCTGAAAAATGTGCTGGAGAGCATGAACGAGTTGGAGACCCAGGATACGGTCATTGTCGTGTTTGTTGCCGAGACAGACCTCGATTACGTCGCCTACGTTGCCAAGCAAGTAGAAGTTCTCTTCCCCAAACAGACGGAAAATGGTCTCATCGAGGTGATTTCACCGCCAGCCTCTTACTACCCCGATTTAACAAAGCTCCGCGACACTCTCGGCGACCCTCACGAGCGTGTGGTTTGGCGATCGAAGCAGAATCTGGATTTTGCGTTCCTCATGTCCTACGCACGGGTCAAGGGAGTGTTCTACGTTCAGCTGGAGGATGATATACTAGTAAAAAATCATTTTATAACCACGATGAAGACTTTTGCATTGGAGAAAATTAGTTCAAAGTCAAATTGGTTTGTTTTGGACTTTTGTCAACTAGGATTTATAGGTAGGAGACTTTTTTTTCAATGTAAATCAGTTATTTTCGAGTAATAATGAGTGGTTTTTTTTGCAGGTAAACTCTTCAAAAGCGTTGATCTACCTCGGTTAGTGCAATTTTTTTACATGTTCTACAATGATAAACCCGTAGACTGGCTGCTGGATCATTTAATATCAACTCTCGTGTGCAGATCTGATAAAGATATGGTGAGAATTTCAGTTGGAGTTATTTTTTTGATAATTTAGTAAATAAGCGAGATGAAAAAAAATTATTTTACCGCAGAAACACTGCAAGCAAGCAAAAGCCGAGTTGTGGTTGCACTACAAACCCTCGTTGTTCCAGCACGTGGGCACACACTCGTCGCTGAAGGGAAAAGTTCAGAAATTAAAGGTAGAAAATGTGATAGTTATTTAGTTTTTTTGGTGTTTAAGTATTTTTTTTTATTGCAGGATAAACAATTTGGAAAGATACCGCTGTTTTACAGTCATCAAAATCCCGCTGCCACGGTAGAATCTCACATAAAGCCGTATAAACAATATACCTTGACCAAAGCGTATCGTGGAGAGACGTACTTCTGGGGCCTTTTACCGCAACCAGGCGATCACGTAAAATTCAAATTTAATCAGCCTATTTATATAAAAAGTTATTTATTCCGTAGTGGAAATGTGGAGCATCCTTCCGACAAATTTTACAATACAACCGTGGAAGTATTGCCGGAATTAACGGAAACATTGAATAGAAATAGAAATGATATGACGGATGATGGTTATATTATAGTTAATAAATTTGATCCTCTTGGAATTGCTCAGGGAACAGTAGATAGACAGTTGGGAAAAATTTCTGTGCTTCGCTTTACGGTTCACAGTGAAAGTGACAATTGGGCGATTTTATCAGAAATTTTTATTATCGAGGATGAATCTAGATGACGATCTGTTGATTCTGCGCGATATTATCGCCTCAAATTTCGTTGGTTATTACCGGGAATTGATTGAATCTGTACTAATTAATGAGATAGCCATAGTGTTTATTAAATTTGTAATTTAAGAATTTTTAAAGTGCCTAAACATAAGGATTTTTGAGCAGCCGAAACAGTCACGCAGTATTCATACCACTTTTTTTTTTCTTTAATGTTCTTCGTTAAATTATATATTCAAAATATTTTACTGTGTTACTGTTATATCTTTGATATATATATTTTTTATTTGTCTATTATCAACTTAGGCATCTCTAGAAGAAAAGAAAAAAAAAACATTTTCAATTATTTTTACAGTGATAATATTTATACGAACATTTGTATTTTTTTTTCAGTGTTCTATATCGTTTTATATATATTGATTTATCGTTTTATCATATTTTTTTTCATGAGTAATTGCTGAAAAAATGAAGAATATGGTTTTTAAACAGGAATAACTATTTTTTTTTATCTGTAGTTTATTATCGGAGGATGGAAGTACTTAATTAAATCGGTACAATGACGATTAATTTCCTGTTTATAGATGATAAATCTGTGAATTAATGTATATTTATGATCGTTTTGAATTATTGTATGCTTTAAAGTAATCTAAAATGATTTGATCTGAGAATGAATTAAATAATTATATATATAGAGTAATTTTGATGATGTTAATAACTTGATAACGAGAGTCTCGAGCTTTTGTATTCGACTAAAAACCATGTGCTTTAATCTACACACTGAAAATATTAAATTAGATTATATAATAATTACAGTTGTTTAAGATCTATGTACATATGTTGCTCACTGCCTGAAAAATTGAAAAAAAAAAAAAAAATTCATACAGATTTTTTTCCGCTACAATTATATAGCTCCTGACCAACGATTGAAATTCAAAACAATAAAAGTCGAGACTACTAGTTTTTCATTAACTTATTAAAATAATAATAAAATTGTATTATTTTTAAATAACTTTGAAAGCTATAAGATCTGCTAAAGTTGGATATTATAAATGGTCAGTTAAAAAAAAAAAAATAATTATAAAATGTTAAAATCATTAATAATTGATACCAAATGAACATACTATTGCGGTTTTATAATTAAAAAAAATATATTTCATTTCTTTTTTCATTGTCTTGATGATCATCGGGAAGCTGTCGATCCACTATTATATACTAGAGTGTAAAAAATATTGTCCAATATTCTAAAAGTGTGAGTGTACATGTAATTTACAAGAAAATCAGGATAAATGTTATAATATAATCAATATTTCACGTGTCTATAGGCAAAAGAACGTATCGACAGAATTTTATTTGCTAATATCTTGATAAAAGGTGCAAGTTAGACAAATTTTGCTAGATATCTTTTTTCTAGCTTATATAAATCTCTACAAAAAAGGTCTTTTGAAAAAATTTACCATCTTTAATAGTTTTCAAGATATATTGATTTAAAGCAACAAAATAATTTTTCTATGTATACGCCCTTTGACTCTAGACTCGCGATTTCTTCTGTTACAAACAAAAAAAAAAAACTAATGTTGTTGATTCTATTTTAACGTGATACAAAGTGCTATTCACTATAAATAATAATAACTAACTAAAACCCACGAATAAATTTCAAACCTAAAAAAAATGTAAAAAAAAAAACGCCTGTAAACCCTGAAAACGTACATATATTCAAAGTATAAATTTTGACGTGCAACAATAAATGCGTCAATTTTCCAAACTGCAAATTTGCCTGTTCTGACTAGAGCTCTAAACTTTTTGCTTTCAGATAGCTGGCACTTTCTCTGGATATCCAAAATTAACGATATTTCATTTCTACCAATCAAGCTCGCCTGGAAATCGACACCTTGAAGGGCATAGTGTTGGCTGTCACACCATCTGCAAACTCGATTTTGGGTTTTTCATCTTCCGACACGACTGAGAATGTAAAAGCCTGCAGGAGAGCCGCAGTAAAGAGGAAAATATTGCTCTTCGCCAGTACTTCACCCATGCAGTGATGTTTGCCTGCGAAAACCCACCGTACATCAACATCTAAAATTTTTTTTCTCCATCAAAACACACTTACCAATACTAAACGGCATATACTGGTCGGGAATGACGATATTCCCTTGTGTATCAATGAACCTTTCTGGTCGAAATACCTCAGGATCTCCCCAAGACTCGTCCATGAGCAGTCGATTAAAATTTCCGACAATCATTGTGTTCTAAAACGCAAAATCTTTCATTAATAAACGAAAATTTTTTTTTTCAGTCACTCAAAAGTACTTTTGGTATGTTGTATCCCATTATAGTGGTGTCTGTCAATGCCCGGTGAGGAATATTCATCGTTCTGCCCATGAACATGCGAATAGACTCCAGAGTGATGGCATTCACGTATGTCATTCTAAAAAGAAAAAAAAATTAATATCATTTCTTGAGATATTTTTTCAGGTTTTGAGCCCATACTGCGGTCGATCCGACAGGCTGGGGAAGCGATCTCGTCCGATAACTCGGTCAATTTCCTCCTGGGCCTTTCGTTGAACCTCTGGATACAGGACCAAGTACAGAAAGCAAAAATTGAGCGCCTTTGTCGTGGTCTCCGAGCCGGCCATAAATAGATCCACGCATATAGCCAACAATTGCGTCTCTGAAACAACCAGAAAAAAGGTAAAAAAAAAATTGTTTTCTTCGTAAAAATCATGATAAACTTGTTTTAATACGTGAAATATTTTTTAGCATACCTGTAAACGATTCGTCAAGCGCTTCCGACTGCAATATCTTCAAGTACGCGTCCATAAGGTCTTTGGGAACTTCCGGGTTGAAAGTTTGCTTGTGTTCCGTGAGTTCCTCGTGGAGAAATGCCCACAGCTGCTGATGAGTCTCCATAAACTTAGTGTAGCCCGATGCAGCGGGGGCGATGTACCTTAGAATGGGAAAGTGACCAAACAGGCAGCCAATCATGTCCAATTCAGTGAGCAGAGTTGTTAAAATACGCTGCAGGTGGTTTAATTTCCTGTCATCCTGATTAAATCGTTTGCCTGCCATCATTCGCCACAATGTATTTAAAATGGCAACACCAAAAACTTGATCCATCTGCACTGTCATCTCGTTTGGTCGAACGAATTTTCGCACATCCGCGTAATCTTCAGCTTTCACATACATATCCTCAATTGTCATTGACTTGAGCGGATCTTTGTGCTGTAACATCTTGGAAACCGGGTTCCAATTGGCCAACTTTCTATTTTTCACCTCCTGACTGCTCAGTTGGTAGATTCTCCCGTCATTTTTAAGATTGTTATTCAACTTTGAAATGGCCTCGGACGCCTGATGATCTTCCAGGCGTTTAATCAGGTTGTTGACCAAGTATAGGGCTTCTTCTTCGATCATTATGGCCATGTTGTTCTTGCCAAAGCCAAAGTGACGCAGGTGACGCAGGACGAAGCGACGCTGCTCCACCCAGAGGTTTCCATCCGTCACGAGCACGCCTTAAAATTTGATTTTATCGAGTTATAGGGAGTATTGGCACTTTGGACATTAGGTGGAATATTTACCCCGTCTTTTGCCCCAAGTTCGGGCCGAGTACACGGGCCCAATGGGCCGTCCGTCGCACTCATCGTTCATCAACATTGCTTTCATGGTCTCATAGTTGTTTAAGATGACAATGCGGTCTTTGCCGATTTTCAGGCCGAATATCGGCCCGTATTTTTCGCCTAGAAGCGTACATGTCTTGTGCAGGAATCCTGTCTGCTTCCGCAAACGTGATACTTCGAGGGCAGAGCCCAAAATTGGCCACCATCGCGGTCCTGGAGAGTAATTCAGTTTTACGGTGAGATTAAAAATGACAGAGTTTGAGTTAGTGATGCTGCAGGAATGGAAATTAATTACTTTAATCACCTGGAGGATATCCTTTGGGTTTTTTTGTTCCTAGGTAGAACAGCAGCACTATCAAAATTGCGAGCAGCACGGACGGCAGGAGAATGCTAATTTATTGGTAAAAAAAATTATTATACTTGAATTTTATATTTAAAATATGGTTTACGTGAGTTTATTACATGTCGGATTTTATCAATTTCTAAATATAATTTTTTTTTACGGAGATAAAATTTATTACTTTCCATCACTAATATATAGACTTTTTTTCACATGTACTAAAAAAAAAAAGATTTTTCTGACGATAAAACGCACTCGATGGGGTTTAAATTCCAGTTTTTCTGGCCACTGAGCACCGGTTTGCGCAACTCGTGTGTCTTTTCGTGTGCAAAACATACTTGCAGTGCTGAAAGAAAGTGAAACGACCGATCTTGCGAGAGAAAGTCTGCAGAAAGTGCACAACACACGGCTTGTTAATTGCTTAAGTGGCACTCGTAATACCCCACTAGTTCTTATGCAATGGAGCATCGAATTCACGTGATGTTTCAACGTGATGTTTCAACTCCCTGATAAATATTTTTTTCGCAAAAAAACCAAAAAACTTAATCGATTAAATTTGAAAGTTGAGAAAAGCACTTGGAACGTTTGCCACGGGAAATCTGTAAATTTTCCATGTCATCTCCTTTAGAAGGACACTTTCTACAAACTCTTGTTAGTCATCTCTAAGTACAGTGTGAAAACTAAAACTATTTTTTTATTTCACGATTTATTTTAGCGGGCGTGTTTCATTTAATAATTTTCTAAATCAATTTGACATTAATCTCGATTATATGTTAATTCAATGGTTAAATAATAGATTAATGAAAAAAAATCATACCCGACTTCGTTATGCATTGCTTCGTGCATTCTCCGAGTAAAACTGTGACCTGTGTTTGTCCAGACGTGGCTTTTAAGTCTTCCGGGCGATCCGGCAGCTCACCTAGAGGGGAGCAATCCATGTTTTATCCTTATGCATTCACTTTTCACTGTATTTAAACACTCTATAGCAAAATTCATGATTATACTATGCTTGGTAAATACTTGGATCTATTTTTTTAAGTTTTTAAATTGTATAAAAGGACTCAATAATTTTAAATCAAAGTAAAAAATTATTATTCTAGCGTTTTAATGAAGATATCCAACTTTAATTATGATTTTTGTAAAATTAATTGAGGAATTGAAGATTTATAATGTTGATAAACAGTTTAATGTATTTATAAACTTCAAAGTCGGCTACTGATAAGTGGTTTAAATTTAAATCCTGGATAAAGAAACTATTTCTAAATTTACAATATTTTTGTAAAAATCTAGCACATCATTGACTAAGTTGAGTAATGCTATATTATATTATTTATATTGCCTTTATCAAAGTCGTTGGTGTCTGCGGCAAGGTGTAATAAAATTTTTTGATAATTTTTATCGTATCATTGATAGTGTCAGTATGAATGATATAAAAATAGAATGTCATACTCGCGGTCAATCGTTAGTTGGTTTTTCGATGCGGACAAACTCTGACTTGTTCTTTCGGGCAGTGTATTTTACTTACTTGGATTTTTTTTTTTAATTTTTCCAATTGACTGTGAAACAATATGACAGTAACTCTGAAAATTGTTACAGCTGCAATAATTCTAAATTTCGTTTTTTTAAATCGTCAGCATGCAGAAGCAGGTCATGAGGTACTTAAATTTGTCCCATTAGCTGCCCGTATTAATAAAATATCAATAAATTTCTCGTCGATATCGTCGAGGAGAAATTGATGGGATATTTGTTGAATATTGATGATTAATTTTTTATTTTTACTTTTATAGGTGACTTTGATTAATAAAAAACCACGTCAACCAGAGTGCTACTGTTTTAATCGAACACACGAGTGTGAATCTGCATACTTTGAAATCAAGAAAACGTGGTTCAGGGTCGATAAAATGGATCCATTTTTACTAATGCCAAATTTCGAGATAAAACAACTCGATGATGAAAAAAAAATGGACCAAGGTAAATTGTATTACTTGCTGCCCGAAAATTTCACTGAGAAGAAGTTGGAGTTATATGGTGGATGGTTGAGTAATTTTTTAAAATTCGGCAATCAAAGCATCGTGCCAATAACTGGCTACCGCAATGCCAGCGAGGCTCCCATGATTATAACAGGAGATGAAAAGACGCTTTTTTACCATAACAAAAATAATTCAACAAATACGAGAAACCAGCAGATAAGATTTTTTAAAGATAATTGGCTGAAGCTGGATGAAAATGAAAATTTGGTTCTCGCCACGACCGAGGATATTATGACGGTTTTGGCGCATTTACAGGGAGTTTTTATCAGGAGCCCGTATTATAGTCAAACTGTCGATTGGAAAAAATTTTATATGTTTTTTATTTATCGGAAAATCGAGATTTTGGGTAGTTTGCCAAGCGTATTACACACTTCTTCTATTGGCAAATGTGTTAATTGTCCAGTTGGTAAGTTCTGTTCTCATTTTCTAAAAAAAAAAAATTGACAATTTTTAAATACTTGTTTTAGGATTTTTTGGAAATTATTGCGAAAAGTACGATTTCAGTGCAAGAAATAATTCAAAAAGGTCCGACAAGTTCAAATATGTTCCAACTTGGATCAATAGTGATCAAATCCAAGAAGAAATCATCGAAATTCCGAACTACGGAGCCCCAGTACATTAATCCTAAAACTGGGGAAAAAATCGAGTTTATACGAGATAAATAATTTGAAGAATCAGTAAAAATAGATATAAACGATCGTCATAAATATTTGTATTTATGAATAAAAAAATGTAGAGATAATTCAACTTTACATTGAGAAAATATGAAATATCAAAAAAGTATATAACTATTAACTAAAAAAATAATTTCATTATAAAAATGTCATTTTTAGTAGAAAATGTGAAGTAAAAAAATTCAGAAATAAAAAGCATTTAATAAAAATATAAAAATAAAACATCTATAAAATAAATGATATCCAACTAAACCATTAATTTAAATCAAAATTATCTATATATTTTTCAATTAATTTCAATCTAAGATTTTTTATAATTAAAAAAAATAGCTAATGGAAAAAATTTAAGTAATTTTATTGCCAATTAAGGAACAGAAAAAAAATTAAATTATTTTGACAAGGTTCAAATATTTTATTATATCATGATATGTCTTAAGCGTGGAAAATTTTATAAATCATATCCGTACTGAACAGTTTCTAACGTCTAAATTACTAGACGGCTGTTTTTAGTTTGGACGCCGTACTAAGTCTAAGCAAGTACAGGTGTTATTCGATCGAGTTATTGGGGTTTTTTTTTTTTTTTATCGTTAGTCATTGCTCAAACATCGTTCGGGCAACGTGAACCAACGTTCTATCAAATTGTGTAGTGTAGAATTTTTTTTTTCTTCAGTAAATGTCATTTTAAAAAAGCCTAATGGCATTAACTAAGAGTGCTGTTCTCTCAATTTTGCTTTTGACGGTGAATATAGAATTTGCAAGAGGTTATCAGGTGAGTTTTGTGATTTTAAACAAAATTAATAATTATATCTTAGGCTTATTGTCAATAATTCAATTTTACTTTTATGTTATAGGTCAACAACAGCGCTGATAAACGAAAATGTCTACCTTTTCATTCGAATGACTTTGGTATAGCTCGACCCAATAATAAACATGTTGTTTCCCGCTGTAAGGTAAATCTAGTTTTTTAAATAATTTTTCTTAATTTCAATTTTAATATGTGCTAACAATATAAATTAATATAAGTTGTTTATTAATTTTTATTGTTATATTTTTAGAGAGTTTTCGTTGAAACAATGGAATACGCTATTGTAAAAATATATTCCGAGATTTTGCCTCGAAAAAACAGTGAGTATACAATTTTTTTTTTCCTTTTTCACAACAACCATATTTTTTTTTTTTATCGTAGAACAAAAATTCCGTTTTATCGAATTATTTTCGTTGGAAAATCGTTTCATAGCACTTACTGCTTGATTTAAAAAATAATTTTTATTGCTTTTTAATTGAAAACGCCGATTTATCACCTACCAATACAATCATATCGCATTCCATTGCATGTACACATAAAATATTTTTTTAGCTCGTTACGAGTCTTCAAATATCTAATTAACAATTCTTACAAACATGACAAATCGATATTTTTCCGTCTTTCGAAAAAAAAAAAATTTGTTTCATTCGATAAATTTAATTATTTTACCATTGTCTAATATTATTAAATTCTCATCAACGAATTGAAACATTTTTTAAACTCTTTCGGGTAAATTTTTATTTTTTTCCACTAGATGAAGGCGATCGTCTGACCTGCGAAGCAATATATTACCATAAAGATGAAAAATTTGAATTGCCAGTCGCCTGGTTTCAGAGAGGCACTCAATTGAACGGCACCACGAAATCAAAGTCTAAAACAATATATTCAACGGATTTAACGACTACACGTAATGGAGTGTATAGATGTGCTGTTGTTGGCGTTCAGAGTGCTCGAGATGTGTTCATCGATACAAATGTTAACGCGGCTTTTCGACGAAAATCACCGGCTCTCAAGCCCATGGCTTCTTTACAGCAAAGGATTCCGGTGTCTAATAGTGCCTTAGAAACGAAGGAAGTGCCTTACAACCGCAGAACCTCGCAACCAATGACTAGAGTGCCCTCCAATAGGACCTTACGAATGGACAATACTAAGTGTATGTTGAATCAATTTCAGTGTGTGGACCGTCAGAAGTGTATCACCAGATTTATGGTGTGCAACAACATAAAGAATTGTGCAGATGGAAGCGATGAATTTGTAGGAAACTGTCGAAGACAGTCACCACACTGCAATGCCAATGAATTTGAGTGTGAAAGGAATCCCCTTGACACTCACAGAGGCCAATGCATTCCATTCAATAAAGTCTGCGACAATCAGAGAGACTGTTCTGATTCTAGCGATGAGAGAGAATGCAGAAAAGTGTCCATAAAACCCGTAGTTTCTGAGGTGCACAATTATATACGCGATCGGCAAGTATCATTTGTCTGTGAAACTCAAGGGTATCCTATCTCAAAAATGACCTTATATCGAATTAATCATTATAATTGTACTCATGAACGCGAGAACTTTGGAAAAATCAAAATTACATGCAACAATCTGTCTCCTGGATTGGTAGATATACAATGCAAAGCCATGAATAATTTGAATGAAACATACAGTCGGTGGTTCAGGCTTCTAATAGAAAATGAGAAATTAGATAAGAGATTTTTGAAAGTAACTGTAGAGACTTCTCCGCAATTGTATAGCCATGATGGTGTAACAATAATTATGGAGGATTAAAAATTTCATGAAAACATGTGGCCTTGATTAGAAAAAAAAAAAAATCTTTTATCAACACATCAATAAAGACATTGAACTATCGCAAATCAAATAATAAATCATGTTAATTACTTCAAAACCTGAAAATTACAATGAAAAAAAAAAAATACATTTGAAAAAAAGTATATGCAAGAAGACGAGCACTGAAACCTCTGTTTTTTTTTTAGTAAATTATTTTTATTCTGATTAAGGAGCTGTAATTCCTCGTGTCTCTGATATTTAAATAAATAAAACTGTACAAGTTTATCGTATAATTTAAAGTCGTGTAAAAAAAAAAAATCCATACACGCAGTTTCCGTTAGAAAAAAAACAGCAGAAATTTACAAGTAGGACGTAAAATGAGAATATTTTACACAATACAATATTATTCTATCAATTCCAAATTAAATTTGTCTTGCCTTCTGTGTAAATATTAAATATTAATATCAAATTTCAAATATCAGTATCAACAATCGATACAATATATGGCATATAATGTACATGATAATTTACATTGAAGCATTAGGTACACTTATTTTGGATGTCAAAAAAATTTTGGAAAAATATTTTAGTTTTAAACTGCCTGCTATTGCCAACTGTCAATTATATACCCGGAAATAAGCGGCAGACCGGTGCCTACTTTTTTCTGATACTCGCAGTACTCCTGACCAAAGAAATTCAACAGTGTTATCTCCTCTAGGACGATTCGATCGTTGAAAAATTGCCACGATACAGCAATGTAAGCGAGGAAACAAATAGGATTTTGTAGAATCACCTAAAACCAATAAAAAGGTCAATATTTCACGGTAAAAAAATTAAATCTACTATTTACCTGTGTTCCAATCGACCAATAGAACCATCCGACGTAGCTGGGATGTCGGAAAAACTTGTACACCCCGTGAGTAACGAGTACATGGTCCACAGATCTTTCTCTCTGCACGAGATGATTAAAATTCTTCTTTGCCGTGAACATTGCCAACTTTCGCAGCACTTCGCCACCGATACACATGAATAGACCGACGTAGGAGATGACAGTGGGCACCTTCAACTCGGGAAAGAAGTATCTCTCAACGATAAATTCTAGCCAACTCGCACCGGCCGCCAACCCGTAGGCTAAGCTGTGCTTGAGGACGAAACTGTCGATGGATACGGCTGCATAGTTGGTCCAGGCGATAGCGAGAAACTCGGAGTAGTGAAATGTGGCTAGTACTGAGAAATACATGCCAAAACACCTCCAGGAAGGCGGTGCCACCAGGGACACAATGACTCCAAGGCCCAGGACATAGCCAAGAAATATTGACCGGACTGACACCTAAAAATAAGAGCACTTTAGTCAATTTTACGATGCTACACGGGCTTCATTTGCCTTTTAAATTAGTCAAACCTCGTAGAGGAACCCTCTGAAGGCCAGACGAATGAGCAGAATGAGCAACACACCTTGGAACGCGTGAATCAGCCAGATATTCTTGAAAGTATGCAGGTATAAATTAAATTCAAGTCGCAAAAAAATTTCAGGCAAGCTTGCAATCACTGCAGCGACAATAAAACACCCCAAACTTATTTTTCCATCTCTGCACAGTGTCATTGTTGATCTTCGGGCCTTTGAATGTTTACAATTGAGGTTAAAATTGGTCAAAATACCGGGGGAAAAACAATGAGTAATCAAAACACCAGTCTCATCACACGGGGACTAGACTGATTTCAATTTTTCATTCAAGTCCGCTTCAATTTCGGGTAAATTTATTTATTTATTTACAACAAAAAATACACACAAGTGTATGTGAGTTTGTGTACTGTGTGTTCTCGGACAAATGAAACCCGGCATATGGCGCCGCCTCGCGGTGGCATTCAAAATGGCGCATATTGCGTAGTAGAGCGGGGCGCACCGTCGAGTTGCCGCGCATTCCGGATGTTTTTTTTTTCGAGATTTTGACTCTGTATCTGTCGATATTTCATTCAATGTTCTTACGAGTGAGGTGGTACATTTTCAAATTAATTAAATAGTGTTTATCAAGTGATTCAGGACATGGCAGCTAGCTCGGAAAATTCAGCATGATGGGATGTGGGACATAACCCCACGGGATTTCATCAGGGTATTTACACAGCGGCACACATCCGGTGAGTTATTAATATAGTAATTAATAATTAATCCATTTCCGTGGTCGCTCTCGATATATCTAGATGGTTAAGCTTACGCAAATCCAGATTTGCTGAAAATTTCTAACCTCATTTCCAGCTCAAACAGGTATATGTATCCAACTAAACCAATTTATTATTTGCCTCTGCATGTTGTAGGTTGTAGGCATGCAATCGAATCCACAATTTGTGGTTTCCAACAATCGTGGTGGAATTTTCAGCAGTTGAATTCGCATTTATTTTTAATGTGCCGAGATTTGGCGATTATCAAGCTAAAAGATGGATCAGGGTCGTGTATATGAATCTCTACCTACGTCTTTCTCAACACAAGTTCATCTAAATTCTAAGAACCTCTCTCTCTCAGTGACTATTATACATCACCTGCTTTATTGTACCTCTATGTGTCATGGCAGTATTATATATCTGTATGATCTATTACATTCGTGACACAATGATGTACATGGTCAGCTTATTACTTGTAGACGAATAACGATATTTTCGAACAACAACCGCGTGTATAACCTCTGCTAATAGCCGCACGTGTACAAGTCAATTATTGTCAAACTCATCAATATATAATCTGAAGCAACAATTTACAAAGGCTCCGTAGATAATATTACGTATAATGTAATCACTCTGACCCATTCAGAATTGATTATAATGATACATTGTTGCAAATATTCAAGCAATATTATCCCAGAGTGAATTTTGCTATCTACCAATTGTCGAATGTGCATTTGCAGAGGCTTTAACCGCTGTATTCATGGATATAAATACCTGGATTTACCTAATCACGGGCTTTGAATGATAAAAAAAAATCCAGGCTCTCTGCATCCCTTGATGTTCGTTCTATAGGATGGTCTAAATTGGATTAGTCGAGTTGGCGTTGTAGCAGCCACCTCTTGGTGCTGTCTAGCCACAGAACCCATCTTCCAATTACGGAACACTCCATACCATATCCTCGCGCTGTCCTGTATCTCACTCTCTTCCTCGTTTGTTCGGTCTCGCGGTTTAGAGAATTTGCGAATTGTGAGGAAGCAATTTACAGAGACAAGTCAAATGAGAGAGCCAAGCATGCCCTGATCACGACCATCCTTGTCGTGGTTAGTTACAGTGCGTGGCCTTGGCATGTTTTCAGCGAATTGAGAATCCATCTGGGAAGGTTTTGCGCGCGGGTCGATTGTTGACGGCACCAGACCTTCTGGCACCACCGCGACACATCTGTCCTCTTATAGTGCTCGCTATTTTAAGTATATTTTATTGAGAGAAAGTTTTAGTAAACAAGAGTCAAATTCAAAGGTTTTTTCTCAATTTGATTTGAAAATATTTATTGATCGAGAAAACAAAATGTTTACATATATACGCGTTTTTTGTTGTGTATGTGCCAAGATTTGATTGCACTGTTGTATATATAGTACATATACTTAGTATGCGCTGAATAGAGAGATGTTGGATATGCAAATCGTGGATTCTCGCTGATCATCCTCGGGTTTCCGTTTATAGTATCGCATACAATTCCCCGCTGAACACACGTGTGCAACTCAATTTGGGAAATGTATTTCTCATTCGATCAAGTATATATATATTTTTTATGGCTTTTATGTTATATTATATACTTTTTCAATCTCGCAAAGAGACAATTAAAATTTTTGACAGGGTCAATTTCACGCCCTGCAATATTTTGATATGTAAAAACTATACGGTAGACATATTTTTTTTCTTCTTTTTCAATATTTACGTCTACGACTGCAGGGGTCCCGGCCCCATAAAGCTAAAAGATGGATCAGGGTCGTGTATATGAATCTCTACCTACGTCTTTCTCAACACAAGTTCATCTAAATTCTAAGAACCTCTGGTGTAGGGATGATAAAGAGTTGACAAGTTCGTATGAATATAGAACTGAGGATATTAAATTCAAGACGAAGACTGTGTAAAAATATTCTCGTTTCCTCTGGTCGTCGCGAAGGGCAAATATATAAGTATGTATATATATATCATCCAGAAGACTCGTTTTTATACAACAAAGTTGAATATTCCGGTAAATTTAGCTCGAGCTATATTATTATATATTATAAATTGTTTCTACACTGGGTCAGGATGTGGTGCAAGCAGCTGCATGCTCGATGATTTTGCGATCTAAAGAGAAAAACAAAAAAACATTAAAAAAATATTATTGCCAGTGGGAGGCTTACGGAAAAGGGATTACAAAGCCGTAAATCCTGTGCTTACCTGCTGTTTACTTTGCTTGGGCTTTCGAGCATAAACTTTGAGTACTCGACAGTTGCACGCCACCGAAAGCGCCACGAACAGGCCCTAAAACACGCATTCACACAATGTAATTGACCATAAAAGGATGTGAGAATTTGTATAAAAGCGAATATAAAGAAAAGGATTTTAACACCTGCAGAGAATGACCGGAGCAAAAAATAGCCCAGAGGACAGGCACTCGCGTGACTCTGGCCGCAACGCCGCATCCAGCAATCAGGCCAATGGTCAGACTGATCTTCATGAAGAGTATAAGCTGCAGTGCACGTCTTCTCTTCATCTTCTCGCGCTGTTTCACATCCAATTGCATGCTACACGTGTATCTAAACACACAAATCAATGAATTTTTCTTCCATCACAATGAAAAATTCATCCACTGTGATTACAGATCTACTGTGAGATAATACATGATGACGACGACATGAGAACAATTAATTCAAGTGTCGACTGTTTATTGATTACCTCGCAACAATGGCCGCCTTGAGTAGATAGTAAGTTGAGATAAGAAGCAGCGCGACTATTGGTAGGCCATACGTATAGACGGTGGATTTGGAGCCCAAGAACCTGGACAAGGATTGATGAACATTAGGGTGCTGAAATTCCAGTCATGATCACAAAACAAGCACTCTCGTAAGATTCATGAAGTGATTCCTCAGGAAAATAAAATGCCTAAATAAAAAAAAACAACGAAAAACGTTTTATTTTGGGTAAGTACTTTCGGCTAACTTTATCAATATATTAATTGAGCTAATAAATTTTCTTTTAATTTGATAATTAACTTGTTGAAATTAAAAGATACAAATTTAACTCGTTGGCAGATCAAGTTAATTTACTGTGGAACGAGAGAGAGAGAGAGAGAGAGGAGGGAAAATCGCTTGATGAAACTTGGTGTGCCAAGACAATTGAACTTCTTGATAGTATAAAGGTTATATAGAGCGTGAGTTTGGACTTTATTGCTTGTACTATCTCAGACCCGTTGGTGTTTTATGTGCGGTCTCGGGCAAGTCACGAAAATGATGTAAAAATTCGTGGCTGAAAGATGCGATGATATAGCTTACCAGCAGTTGAAAGGTGTTAAATCTTTGACATTCCAGATGTTGGAGCCATCGTGAGTCTGGAGGAAAACGGCGGCGCCGAGTGTGAGCAGCGGAGCTCCCCAGGCGAAGATGCTGTACTTGAGATAGGTGGGCGGATCGTCACGTCGGGGCATTGCCGCAACTGTCGCGTAGAGATGATGGCACATTGCTGCCAGCCAGCAAACAACTGAGATCCTCAGGTACTGCAGACTCAGGCTAAGTGCGATACACAGCTCTGCGTCCTGTTAAACACAACGCGCCAAGTTCACTGACAATAATTGCGCAACGTTGCAACACCACCACGCGAACCAATTTATATCTGCTGAATCCATTAGGATTGTCTCAGCTCTCGACAACATCACTGCAGTTAAGCGACTCTGGCTCGAGGCGCTGCAAACAAGTAATGGCGTCAGCGAAAACGATATTGAACGATGCATTGTACACACTGACATTATCTAGAACTAATATGTTAATCAACTTGTAGACTCGCTTTTAATACTCGCTTTTCTCATAGTTTATTTCACGTGGTAGCTCTTTTAAAAGCTTATCCAAGCGGATTAAAAGCTTACGAGTAAAGTGAAATGCCTTCAACAGACGTTTGTTGGTCGCGTTCAAGACCAGGCGTCCGGTATTAGATTTTTTTGTGCATACACAATCAGTGTGGATAGTTTTTTGTTTGCATAGACTTATTGTCTAGATTTCTTTCTTTTTTATTTCAAAGCCTCAAGGGAAGTTTGTGGCTGACGCTCAATCTCAGATGCGCTCACGTTCTGCATCGTGGCAGCAGTTTGTCTCCACTTGTGTCTCGCTCTGTTTTCCCCTGTGCGTCCTTTCAAAGTTTTATCGCTGCTCTGTCTCTGAAAGCTCACATTTTGACTTGTGCACTCTGTCTGCACCAGAGATGTATATCGTTGTCACGTTTGCGTAATTGTTTTTGTGTGCAAACCTCCCAGTTGACTGGGAATTTCTGCCTTGAAATATTGCAGGTTGCACGAGATAAGAATGAAATTTTCTTAAAGATTTCCCGTGTGATTTGAGTAAGTATTTTTATTATTAGGTTTTTTTTTATTGAAAGTAGATTTACTTGATTAATATAATTTATATTCCAGGAAAATTGGCCGAGTTAACGAGAAGATTGACAGGATAACGTGTGCGCTAGTTCACCAGGTTGTTTCGCCTTCAGAATGTAATTTGTGCAGCACACGGTTGGACAAGTTTTCTCTGGGCAGCAGTGGAAGCATCTCGAGGATTTTCTCCATGATCGATTGACGAGTTTGACGACACGTGATGCTTTGTGAATTTCTGAAGAAGAGGTAACTAAAGTTTTGGTAAGATGCCAACCGCATTAACAATCATCCTTCATCTATTTTGCGATGGTAGAAGAAAAAAGAAAAAGAAAAAGTTTTTTGGCTGGTATAGGATATCATCTGGATAGTCTGTGAGCAACGGATGAAAGTTTCTTCCCAATCATTTCCCAAGTAGGATCTTCAGATATATCTTGACATTTCCATTTCCGTTGGAGAAGGTAACTTATGGGCTATACGTTGGATAACATATTTCAGGTATTTCCCAACTGGCCAATTGAAATGCGTGGTCATAGTCTCTCAAATTTGGTTTTCATTCGAGACAATAAATATAATTTAAATAGTAGGGAGGGAAAACTTTGAATTACGTTTGAGTCAAGCCCATATTGCACAAAAATCGATCTTGCTCAGCGTATGATAGTGGCAGTATAATGGTGAAAATGTGGACAGCATGTATTCAACATTTACCACTGGATTTTATCGACTGTGGAATAGCCGTGTCGACAATAGAAGCTATACACATGAAGCAATCGAAATTCTACAAAATGCGACGACAGGTACAATGTGCATTGATCTTGATGAAAATGTGGAAAAAAATGTGCTGATAATATATATTTTTTTTTCCAGGGGGAAAATATGTCAGTTACTGAGCTCCGGCTGAAAGACTGCAGTTTCTAGGACGTTGCGTCTATTCACACAGTATGTACGAATACAAACAGAATTTTTCAGTAGGGTTCGCTATCTTCTTTCTGATGCGTTCTGTAAGAGTCACTCAATTCAAACTTTAATCCTGGCATTCTTCAAAGCTTCTCGTATATATGTGCGCGTCGCATCCCCAAGGGAAATCTTGTTGTATGCACAACTTCTTCGCACATTGGTCAAAATTTCCTTCTTAAAGACGAATTGAATCCAGCGAGATAATAGATTGCCTTTCAGACCAGAAAAAAATTAAATTTTTTATTATACTCTTCCATGAGAGATTTTACAATCTATTAGACATGAAAAATATTTCCGTTTTTTTTTGCGAAGGAGAGAAAAAAAAATTGAAACATTGGTCTATCTCAAAATCAGCGTGAACTACGTATATTTTACATGAGATCTTTTTTGTAAATAATTTCCTAAGCTACAAAAAAGATTCAGTATAAAAATTTCATAAATCTCATAGTTTTTGAAATATATAATGAAATATGACATGGTATAAACTTTTTCTTTTTTTTCGTAGGGTCTGGTTGGTTAGCAGGAACTTTATGAATCAGCTGATGCGCAGAAATCGTAAGTAGGGCTGAATAAATTTTGATAAAAACTGTTGGTACATATTTTAAAAAATTCTACTGAGCGTAAAATCCCTCTGGAAATTTCTAAAGTATTATATATACCTTTGCGCGAGCTTACGGGCAAAATTGAACTACCGCGAGACCAAGCTGACGGTAATTATCTCTCGTAAAAGTTAAGTGATGCCAACAGACAATCGAAGAAAATGAAGAACTTTTCATCACGGATATTCCCATAAAATAGGTATATATTAACAAAAAAAAAGTCCAATATGCTCTTAAAATATCTAAGCTCTTAACGCTCGATTTTTTTTTCTTTCAGAGCCACCAGAGCCATCGCGAATAACATTATTTTTTCATCTCGCTCGCCCTGGGTCTTTGTAGAGCTGCTCTATTCACTTTAATACTGCTCGTAAACGTCCGTACTTTTCGCGCGGTAAATTGTGCCACTCACGTGAACACCAGGTCGAACGTGTATATCACCACGAGCAAACCAAGTATGACGAAATAGTGCATGGCCGCAGCCATTATGCACGTATGAAAGGACCTGGCACAAGTGTCGAAGAGGAGGGTTCAATTTATCCGCTTCATAAATTCGATCCCAAGTGGAAAAGAGTATTAGGGCTAGAGGAATATCGTTTAACTTTTAATGAAATTCCAATTTCTGCCATCGGTGTCATGTACTCTCTTGTTATCAACTTGGTATATGTAATTATTGCCACTTTAGACGATCTATAGGTACCTGCGCTTGCACTTGACGACGATAAACTCTTGGTGTACAGTCACTTTATGCAGAATATACCCCACTTGAACCGTCTTAATTTATCATCATGACTATTTGCCGTTCTATTCGTGCATTCCACGATTTTACAGGCCCACCAGCAACACACTACTGAGAAGTTGAATCGATCGGTGTGACCGACTTAATTAGCGGCGCCAGCCGATTCAAGTACGTCTATATCTCGAAGGACATGGACTTGGTTATATGTGTGTGCACTCTTGATCAAAGTCAGGCGAGGGAGTACTCAATGGGACTCGGGAGAGCCGCCGCAGGTTCATCCGCCAGGAAATATTATTTGCATTCATCCTCGCCACTGCAATTAGCCGGCGCGCTCGATATCACGAGAAATTTTAAAGGTTAAGTATCTCATCATATTTACTTTTCAACTCACTATACTCTCTTATACACCGCAATCTCGTATCATTTCTCAATTTTGTGCCAGCTTTAGTTATTTTTTTATCTTTTTTTCAAGGGTTTTTAGAGTGTACGTATACTTTCTACTCTTCTTCTCTCATTTTTCATTTATTCAACTAATCCAACTCCTGTATTGTAATATAAAATCGTTGGATTTATTGCAGTGGACACTGACGTGGCGAAAATGCGAGTTAACGGAGCGAATACCCTCGACGGAAAATCGTCAGCCGATTGATTACCGAGATGCATTGTTGAAAATAGTCTCGAAGAACACGTGGTAACAGAATATAAATTGCTGTGATTAATTTACAGGAAAATTCATGCATGTCATGGAAACTCTTCGTAAAGGGTGTTATCGATCCTGAAAATTTTTGTTTCCACTCCCCCCTGAGCAATTCCAAGCTTTATCGCTTTAACAGTGTGATGGATAATGGAATTTCATTGGTGAGGGGGGGTGAGAAAATTAAAGTGATTCACAAGAGCATCAACTAAAAAGTGTGTGATCATCAATCACTTGGGGGAAAAACTTCTCAAAGTGAGTATATAATTTTTTTGAAATTTTATTTCATGTGATCTAAAATATGAGGGGAATATTCATGTCTGTAAAATAATGTTAAGTATATATATAAAATACCTCGAGTAATTATAAAATTCCAGTCTAATAAATAGCTCACCTGAACACCACCGACGCCAACGATAAAGAGCAGCTGCACCATAAAGAGAGCAGCAAGAAGATTCATAAGAGTCGTTCCAGCGAGGCTGCGTAAATCCGAAAAGAGGCTGTAACGAAAGACACACATACACACAGGACAAAGCTGCTTGAGTTGTTTTCAATGATGGTAATTTGCGTCGCCGGGAGATACATACAGCAGGGAAAATACACGTTGGTAATAGAGAAAATAAAAAGAGAAACACCTGGACAAAAATGAGAGGAAATGGGTCCATATAAGCATGAGGGAAAGCCGTGAGGAGAGTCTACGACGAGTGGTGAGTTTCTGAAGACGCCCAAGGGCCCTTGGCTCAAGTGGAAAGAATGCCGTGCAATCTTGTAGGTCATCGCCGGCCCGTTGAGTCAGACGGCTATAAGGACTTCCAATAAAGGAAGAAATATATAAATAAAATGGGAAATTGCCGCAAGTGATTTATCAAGTCTTCAATGTGAAAACTATATGGTATATTATGAAAAAGAATATTTGCTGTGGCAGATCTAAAGTTTCCAACGACATTGACTCGTGCGCTATACGTTGCAAACCCATTCTGAAGACCATTAAACTCAAATTGCACGAATTCTAAGGGCGCAGATGTGAACGAGTCACGTAGTATCACATGTGTATAGATATCCAACTTCTCCTACCACACCCGATATATTCCCACAAATCAATTCTCAGTGACGAGAATGCATATATTAATTATAGCAAGGTATGTTTCCGCTTATTGCCGCCCGCATACTGCCTGCAACTATCGAAAATTATTCTGGAATTTGCAGCTATATGCGGTTAACCAATCACGCACGTATTATATTGCAAACTAGATGCACGATGAGTGATGAACAGACACACAACACACATATGTCATAATACGTGACCTGCATTTTATTTTTATTTATTAGTTTTTTTTTAGGAAAGTTTTTCCATGCACGCCTAATTAGGTATGCTTTAATTGCATTACAACTTAGTTATTTGACAGGAAAGAATTATTTATTGGCTTGGCGGTTGTATTATTGAATTCAACTCTGACATTCTCTCTGCATTTGTCATGAAGAGATGAATTTGATTGCCACTCATGTTACACATGACCGCATTTCCAGATAATAATTTTCTTTTTTTCTTTTTTAGGTGGAGGCCCAGTGACCTGTCGTCTGGATAAGTGGAACTGCTTTTGAATGGACCGAGTGTTTCAATGCGGACATTGAGTTGCTGCACACACACAGAGAGATGTATCGATGAAGATTTTCAGCTGGTCGATATGTTGGTGCGATGAATTTTAAAAGCCCTACGCCAGGTTAGATGTTCCCAAGTTTTATGGAGCGAAAAGCTTTTGGCACCACTTTCAGAGGGGTTTACCATCACGTATTTCGCGGTGTGGAGAGCGCGAGGGAAAAAAAATAAATAAAAAAAGTCGCAGAGGCGCGAATATACTTTGCCACCGTCATTGCGCCTTTACTCTTCTATGCAACTGGCGTTTTTTGTGCTAAGACACTACTGCTACACCACCAACTGCTGCACACTGATGATGGTATTCTCATTCACAGTTTATAATGGAAATGAAGAAACAAATATTTATTCAGGTATGATAAATTCGTTTTTTTTTTAAATTTTATTATATCAAACTAGCGCGCGAGGTAATTAATTTTATTTATGAAAATAATTTATCACGGAATATATAAAGGGGATTTATTCATAATTGTTTCAGTAGAATTGTGGTTTTTCCGTGAAATTTATTGGAGGCCTTGTTATCACGAAATGTAGAGAGATAAATTTTAAAATGTCCGATAAGCCCCAGGGGCAACACTGTTGTCTGAGAAATTATATCTAGAAAATTTTTTACGGATAAATTTTATCTTAAAAATGAAAAAAATTTTTTCGTCGAGTCAAGACATTCTATATAAAATACTCGTAGATATGTTAAATTGCAATTTTCCGATTCAGTTGTTGAGAAAAAAATTTTTTATCCCTCCGTCGAATATTGCAATGTCATTAAAAAAAAATTGTATGTCGGATATAGAAAATTTATTCAAAAATATTCGCACAGCGTGACTCATATTTTTTGACATGAATGCATATTTGAAAGGACGTGCGCGGCGGCAAAAACTCGACAGTTGACTCTACAATTTTTTTGCTATATGTGCCCTTAGGACGCGTATATATACATAAAACGAGGATGCTACTAATTCCATGAGCCATCTAGACGTTGATTTTTTTTTGTGGATAAAGATATACTCTTTCAGGCGATTCTGCTATTCGGAGCGTGATGATACCGAGGTAGAATCATAAAATAAGTGTGAGAAGTGAGTGGAAGAGAGGGC
This sequence comes from Macrocentrus cingulum, assembly GCA_002156465.1. Taxonomy (NCBI): domain Eukaryota; kingdom Metazoa; phylum Arthropoda; class Insecta; order Hymenoptera; family Braconidae; genus Macrocentrus; species Macrocentrus cingulum. Next base: position 68,623 of record MVJL01008638.1, read on the forward strand.
TTTTTTGCTCGCAATTGCCGCGCCGTGGTCTCTGGAAATCGTTCGCAGACGCAAACTTCAGGATTTAGTCAAGATGTCTCGACTGTGTTCGAGCCCACACCCGCTGGCGCTTTCACGACGGTATGAAAAAAAAAAATGAATAATTCAACGCGACTGAATATGTGCGTGATGCGAGAAGCTAAAGTGAATCTCATGCTTTTATGAGCTTGCAGATATATTATATCTGCTTTATAAAACGCGAAATTGTCGATATAATGTGATTTGAAGTACGAAAATATTTATTTTTAATGGCTACACATTTAATTAGTCAAGTTGCAGGATTAGTTAGAGACTTTATTGTGTCTTTGCGGGGAGAAATCCATTGACTTAACGAATAGGCAAAAGTTCTTAGTGCACTTGTGCTGCAGAATAGTGTGGGAATCGTTGCAACAGTACATCTCCAAGATTGAATAGGTTCGAGTACTGCTTCAAGGATTTTCACCACGTCGGATAACAAAGACGTCAAGCAATACAATGCTTCTAGAAGGTTTTTTTATTTTTTTTTTTTACAAAGAAACACCAAAGTCAAGTCACATTGTTGAGCTCGACCAGCACACGCGCTACTTTGCCACACTCTATTGTTGAAACATCATCGAAAATTCAGTGGGAGCTTGTTGAGGATATTTTATCATCCTAAATCATGGTGACTGAGTGGCGTAAAAGTAGTAAACTATGCTTTAATGGAGCAAAAACTTTTCCTCTTAATGCCACACTAAATATTTGACTTTGCGCGCGCTCCTAAATAGTCCATATATATATAGTGCCTTTCAAAAAGCTCTCTCCTAGACAAACTTGCGTGTCTAAAGTCATTCAGTGTACTTGACAGACTGAAAACCGCGCGGTTTGAAGGTTGGAGGTTCATCAAACATTTTCAGATATTCGATAAGAATAGCGAGTGTTTTAGCCCAGGATTCACGAACGAGTTATAACTTTGCAAAATGTTTCAACTTTCTTCTATTCATCATGACTCATACTTATCTACCCGTGTATTACACTGATAATCATTTTCTGAATGATATTTTTATTTTTTTTTATTTATCTTTTATCTTTTCAATTAAATACAGTTCGTGAAAATATTTCGTTTCAAATAACTGTGGAAAAGGTGAAAATATATATGTTTTATGGAGGGGAAAATACTGGCAATATAGAAAACATATCGTGCCCGTCAGTAAATACAACAATATTGTGATGTTATGAAATGTTACAATACACTATATGTTGGGTGATAGTTTTACCTTCGAACCTTTTTTTTTTTACACAATTCACTGTGGGAGATGCTGCTGAAAACTTGACGTTTTATGTAATAGAGATTGATCAAATTTCTTTTCGTTTATTGTCAAATATTCTGACGTTTATTTTTAGACAATATTATATTGTGTCTTTATATTTTACATGTCAAAGGTTTAGAGGGATGAATTTCGAAATTTTTTTATGTGAGACTTGGAGAGTGTTAATTTATGTTCGTTCTGAAGAAAAGTAACGGAAATAATAAAACTTTTTCATCATTTTAAATGTCACGGTAAAATGTATTTTTCATATATCGCGTCGCTACTAAAAAAAAAAAAAACGGGCTTCTATCATTTTTTTTATATTTGAAAAATTAATTTAAAGTTAGAATTTTTTGAAAAAAATTATAAAAAAATGTTTCAACAATGTATGTATACACGCCTTTGATATTTCACATTTTTCTTGATTTTTTTTATTTTTTCTCGATAACTCGATAACTAAGCTGGATAATGAAAAGTATCATTAAAGTCAATTGATGAGAAATATGATTCTCTATCAAAACTGAAGAGTAAAATTATTTGATATTTTGCCGCATTTTTGAGATATTTTAAAAAATAAAAATTTTGAAAAATCGATTATATCTCAAAAACTGCGAGAGATACGAAAAAGTTTATTTGACATTGTTTGTAGATCATTCAATGCCAAATCATTCAACTCGGATGATATTTTTCGCTATTTGCTTTATTTATCGAGTTATTGCTAAAAAACGAAAAAAATCACGAAAATTACCGTATATCCAAGGGATATACGGTAATTATACCATATACCTTTTCAAGATTTTACCAAGAAATTTTTTTTTTTTTTTTTTTACTTGATCAAACGCTTTAATATAATATCATCTTAGATATCTTAAAGTTAAATTATTGAAAATGTCATTATTGTATTGAATTTCTCTGGAAAAAAAGAATTATTTGCCTTTTGGCCGCATTAGTGACGCGATATTGTCGATTTTTATTTTTATTTTCTTCTGTTTAATAAATATAAACATGTTTTTACGTCTTGAACGAATTGTTAAAAACAAAAAAAAAAAAGAAAAATGGAAATTCTTGAAAAATGAGTGAATATAAAAAATAGTCAGCACTCTGGGCAAATGAATAAACTTGGAGGTTGAGAGTTGGCTGAAACGCTTTCGTAAAATTTAATTACATTATATCCACAACGCTCTTCGACACGAACTCGTATACAGCAGATTATTCACACACATATACAACATGCAATTTAAATATCATGCGGAAAAATTGTTTGGCGTGGTCCATCTCACAACTTTTCCATCAAAGTATATTTTTTTTCATTTAAATTTCGAAAGGGTGTATAAAAAATGATATATTAGAGATACTGCAAAATAAATTAGAAATTCTCTCTCTCTCTCTCTTCATTCACGACTGTAATATTATTTGTGTGTTACGCTCTAGTTTTTTTTTTCTTCTTTTCTCTGTTATCTCCGGTATGCTTTAAAAAGCAAAACGAAAAAAGTTTCCTCGCATTCTTCTGCCATTTATTTCGTTTTTTTTTTTTTTCTGTTACCATGTGCAACTTGAGAGTTGGATAACTTTGAGTTTCAAAGTACTTTCTCTTGTTCTCTGACATTTTGATGCCGACTGACTACTGACGGAAGAGTATATAATAGTAGTGTGCACGAGCGACAAAAAATAATGGTGCGAGAATTTTTAAGTTAAAAAAATTCTTTGTTGAATCAATCTCCACTATCTCAGTTTAGTCGTTAACTCGGGACATTAAATATAATACGGGAAACGAAAGAGAAATAAATTCCATTGGAAAATTAAAAAATATCCAATTCACGTTCTATTGGGAGCCCGCGAGCACTTTTATAACTTTTCTTTAAATAATCCCCTCCAAGTAATCGTCTTTTCGTCGTCAATTTCAGATCCAGTCTCGGAAAATGCACGAGCTCAACCTACCTCTCTTTTGCCTGGAAAGAAATGAACATTGCCAGGACTTAATCTCACTCATAAAAACATCTGGGACACAGGCCAAAATTATTTTATTTCCTTTGGTAAAAATCACGAAAACTATTCTTCTATTTCTCGCTGTTAAAAAAATTAAAAAAAAAAAACATAATTGTTAGGTAACACTTTCTAAATAATTAAACACTGCAAATTAAAAAAAAATTTACTAGGATTAAAATAAGCCATGGTAGACGCAAAAAATTAGGGAATTTTTGTTTTCCGATTTTTTGACCCACGATCATTTAATTGATATTTTATCAAAATTTCTATGAGAAATATTTTTTGTATGCTGAAAAATGTGATCTTCTATTTTATAGGAAATTTTAAATCTGTTAATTTTTGTAAAGCATCAAAAAAAATTTTTCATCATAAAACTCGGTAAACAAAAAAAAAAAAAAATAGGAAAAATTCTGCTTAATTTTCATACAAAAATATTGAAACAACTCAAATCTCACGTCACGTTTTACTGCCTTATCCATGAAATTTTATGTAGCCCATTACTTCCAAACGATTTCCAACAGTAAATTAACCGGGCTGAGAAAAGTATAATAGAGACGGCTTTTAATTAATTTTCACCACTGCTATAACTAATTCAAACTTGCACCATTTAATATATATTTTCAGTCAGACGACTACCACCATCAGAATATGGAGACCTGAAAGCTCACAGAAAACTAATGGAAATGGAATGGATTACCAGAGGATAAATAAAAGTTTATCTTGAAAACGTGATCTGCACACGTTTTTTTTGTCATCCAATTCTGCTGCAGGCTGTGATTGTGTGTCAATGTAAAAGCATCACGCGTCGAGTTTGAGAGGGCGCAATCGATTGGAATGTAGTCGACATTGCGTGTGCAATTTTGTTACTGCGATGCACCGAAAAAGAGAGTCAAGAGTGACGTTTAATAAAGTGGGGCAAAGGTCGTATGTACACAATTTGTGTCTTCGTCGTTAAATCGATCACGTAGCTGCTGCTCTAATCCGTTCTGGAGCCATCAGTAAAAAAACTTAGCCCCCAATGCAGACCAGAAACGTTTGAACAGAGCTTATCCGTAGTAAAAGCTTCGATAAATGTTTCTATAGAGTATAGATTAAAATGATATTGCATGGAAGGAATGGACAAACGATGTTAAAGCATTGCTGATGTACTTTCGTTGATGTACAACACTGAGTGCAAGACCTTTTACTCAATTAGAGCTCACCGGCAATTGGAGTGGAGCCTTTGACACGAGGAGTTACTTTCTTCCTTCAAATATTAAGCGGTAATTGTTTTATTTAAATTTACTTTTGATTTTTCACTGAGCATTGATTAGAAATTCAATGGAAATTTTTGTTTTTTCCTTTTTTTCATTGTGATTTCAAGCCTTTTGCCACTTCAATTTTATATGCATCACTGCCACAAGCTGTTCTCAATAGTCTAGCCAAGCCAGTTGAGAGTTGCTCGCAGTTTTTCCCGGAATTGCCATATCGAATATTCAGCTTGAGAACGTTTACCGACGGGACTCGAATTTTTTTTTTCCTTCTATAACCAGTTTGAGACGAGACATGTCGATGGCGATTGCTCTGCGATGATCCTGTATTGATATTGTACTCTTTGGAAATTTTACCAGAGTACACTATCACTATTGAAACACGCGGGTTATTCGATTTTTTTATTTAGTATTTTGTCACGTTTTTCGTGTGCCGTGCGGCTTCAAATCTTGCTATTGATTTTATACCAATTTCAAGATGAGACAGAGGGGTTGAAATTTTCAACATTGTTCAGAAATAGATGACAATGCAATTTTATCTTATCTTCGTGACTGTCCGTTATTTCTTACTCCATCCTTTCAGGGTGGGTGGTAACACGGATTACAAGAAAAATTTCAAAGTGATGAGACAAAAAAATCGTTTAAATCGGTATTAATGTTAAAAGTTTACGTTTTTAAATTTGTATGAGATTGTAAACCTTTTTTTTGGTCTATAAGAGATTATTTTGCACTTTTTAGACAATTTTATGATGAAATTTCATCACATGATTATTGGAAATTTTTAATTCAATGAATTTAATGAAGAAAAAAAATTTTTTAATCGAAATTTCGACTCTGATGATTTTTATATTGATACTAGCATGTGCACGCTCGCTTCGCTGGATGAGCTAGTTATTTTTTAGAGTTTTTTTGTGATCGATAGTTCAGAACAATGCTAGGGTGTCATCAACTTCTAGGCAAGATTTTGAACTCTTTTAATATTTCGTGATTTTATATTGATTGATACCTGTCAATTTCGAACGTTTTTTTTATTGAAAAGATGATAGATGAATTAAAAGTTTAATGTTTTTTTTGTCCGGTTATTAAGTGGATAGTAATTTGACAAATTAATACATTCTTTTGTGATCTCAATTCATTCGATTAAAGTGTTCGATGAGGGAACATGCGTCACGTGTAATTGACATGCGATACCGCGCCGCGCCTGTCGGTAATACACACGACTCTAATGGGGGGCTCTTTGCTAATTATTTTCCCGTAATAACAGCACCGCATGTGAAGTTGATTGGCGTTGTTGTCGGCGCGCGCGCCAAAGAGAGAAAAATGAATTTCACGGCTGAAAGTCACGCAAGAAATCGCCGGCACGTTATTTTTTTTTCTCCAGTAGTCGACAGCCAGCCACACAAAAGCCAGAGACGTGTAATCGAGAATGGCAAGAAGGAGGCGGAGTGTCGCTGGTTTTCCATTTCCTTATAAATTTCCGGAGATAGCCTATTTGCTTGGCCCGCCGACGCTTTATCCAGGCCGCGCGTCATCCTGTGGCCTGCAAACGTGTCCCGCCAACGGAGACGAAGTTTTCTAGCGCGGAAGTTACTTCCACTATTCAATTCGTTCACGATAAACATGCAAAAAAAGAAAATAGCAAGAAAAAAAGACTGGAATATTAGTATCTTAACAAAGTAACAAAATTCAATTTTCTTATATTGATAAATTTGGTTAAAAAACCTTTAAAAAAAATTAATCAATTTTTCCTTCATATTTCCAGACACAGAAGTTCTCAAGAAAACCCGTAAATGCCTTTTAAAAATTCATGTCAGACAGGACAGAAGGTATTTTTCACTTAGAAAAAAAGGCAGTAGTACAAAATTGATTTGTCAGACGGGCAGAAGATGAAAAAAATAAGGTACATAAAACGTGTTTCGCGTATACTTTATATCTATTATATTCCACATTCTCACTCGCTCTTTCTTTACCAGTACAAATATCTAATAAACTTGATGAATTTTTTTTTCCCAGGAAAAAAAAAGAATCGTCCTTCAGAGAAATGCTCAACAATATTGAAAAATATCTGGATATGGTCTCATGGAATTTCGCATATTGCAGGATAAATATATTAGTCGATTATCGAACGATACTCGAGGGTTTTTTCAAGCCAACTGTGAAGAACCATTAGTGAGGGAACAAAAAAAAAAAACAAAACAACGAAAAACTTGGAAACAAAATATATATGGCCTAGTAAAAAATTCATTAGTTGTCCTAGCAGCAGCAGCAGCGGTAGCGTACACAAGATTTCAATGAAGTTGGTAAAAGGACAATTTGCCTGTTCCAACGGCAAACTTGGAATTCAAGAGGAAAAAGAGAAAAGAAATTTACGAACAAGTTTTCTCGACCCTCGTCGCATTCAGGACCACTTAAGCATTCCCCTCGTATTGAGAGGTCGTGCCCACGAATCATTCAAGTTAATTAGCTCGATTTCGAGTAGAGACAAGTGCTTTCGCAGGTTTTGCAAGCACCTGCCGCCACCAGGAGTCCACACTCAAAAGCTCGACGCGCGGTAAAACCAATTTTTTTTGTTCATCACCAATTCTAGTGGACATGGTGCTCGTTAGACATTTGTCAATTGTTTATTGATCTGTTTCTACTATTTTTCAGCATTCTTGACACCTTGTGTGCACGATAAAACACCGGAGTAACGTCAATCACGAATTTCTGGCAGTCGCAAAATTCGTCATCAGTCGCACACAAGATGAATTTAATTTCATGCCCATGGATTATTGAAGAATTTTTATTGCAATCGTGGTGTAATTTCTGAAAATGGCGCCGACAAATCAATACAATAGGAGAATGATGAAGATTCTTTGTTAAGAATTTTCTTTGACCTAGCTGGATATTGGATTTGAGCCGTCACATATGATAATGGGCATGTTAAGCGATGATTAATGGAGTTCACATGGAAAATTACTTGATGATAGTCGATGCTGTACTCTCACCTGTACGTGATAAAGGCGAACACGAGCGCGACGAGAGACAGGCTGCCACCGAGTACTACAATCAGACTCAGCACCCCGTCCTGGTCCAGACTCGCTGCGATACCCGTTGACATTCCATTTGCAACTCCACCGTGCTCCGGGAAGCCGTGGATCATGCCGGTATATAGGCTATCCATCCCTCACACTCGTGCCTTTGAAAACCACTGGATTACTGCCTCTGCATCTGCAATACATTCAGCAAGGCTTTGCTCATATTCTACTCTGCCCCTCGTTATTACTGCGTCAACGAGCCTCTTTCACGAGGATTCGTAATTATCTGCTGCATGCAGAGCAGACTCTCACGGTAAAATCAGACTTTTTTCCACTGTTCTTTTTTCGCCCGAATATATCTCGCGATGATTGTATCTCTTTTGCCCTCGAGTACTTTTAAATGATATTTTAGCCATAGTATAGAAGGTTTTCTTGAAGGGTTGTCTTGTCATATTTTCCGTTTTTTTAATTTAATATGACATTTTTATTGTTTATTTTATTTTGAGAATACCTTGATGCGAATTTTTAAAAAATCGTGAATACTGCGTATTTTTTTCGCTTCAATCGTTTTTGTAGTTTTTTTTTTTATCTATAACAAAAGGGCTTATATGAAATTTTCGTAAAATTGCTATTTATTAAAAAAGTATGTCGGGGAAAAAATTTTTTTGTCTTGGTAATCTACTCAATAATTGCGAAATTTAATGGAAAAATGGTCGTTTTACTTGAAAAATTCAGTTTTTCATAATATTCATTGATGATTTTTGATATTAGTGCGTTTTAGTGAGAAAAAAAAAGACTAATTTTACAAGAATCTTTTTTTTACAAGAATCTTTTTAAAAAATTGTACTTGCTATATAATTTAGCTTGAAGCAGTGAAAGCCGCTGTTTATTTGCTTCATCAAATTTGCTCGTTATGTAGCTAACTATCTCTAATTACTCTTCTAGCCGTTGGGACAAGTGCGCGGACTGATGTCGTCGCGGTAGAATATTTCCGCACAGTAAAATGGGATAACGAAAAATAATGAGATAATCTTCCAGTATTTAAACAACATATATTTCTACTTTAAATATGATAAACAAATTTATTTTCTTCACAGACATAGAGGTTTTTAATTACAATCGGGCCTGTCAATCGTGACAATTTTCTGCAGCATGAAAGAATTTACTGCAGGGGTAGTACATTGAATAGTAGGCGCAACTGCAATTCAGTCCTTTGGTAGCCTATACACGAGTTGCCAACATGTGATCGATAGAGAATTAATAGTCCGACGAACATTGTGTGCACGGCAAAAACAGATTTTTTTAATCGGCTACCCGGCTATTGAGCTTAAAGCATCGGATTGTGCAGGTCGCAGTTTACCTAGCTCACAAATCCTATACTACTGGTATGCCCACTGATTCACACACGTCCCTCGGAAATTTTTCATCCCTCGGGACTCATTACACGGGCCGTGACGACAGAAATAGCACGGTGAATGGCTAAATTTCAAATACACGTTGCTCAAACTACGACGATTCATTCTATGAAAATTACTCGAGACCTTAGCGAAGCGTTAAATTTGCACCCTCTACGCAACTAAACCCTCGCACAATGTTGTAAGACTTTCAATGGATACTATAAAGGGAGCATTATTTCGCGTTAATTCCCATAAGCTTCAAAGTTTCCGACAAATCTACGTCATTTTCTATGCTAATTAAATAGTCAAACTCGTTAAATATATTGACAATAGGTATTTTATAATTTGTTGGAATATTAAACCATATTAATTATTACAATAATTATTTTTTTTCAGGGTATAAATTAATAATGAAGGCTTGCGGGTCATTTTCACTATATACAAAAAACTTCTCACAATGAGTGAGATGGGGAAGAAATAAATAACTAGAAATCGACGATGCGACTTATTACAAAAGTTTTAGGAGAAATAAATCCCACTAGTGCGAGGTTATTTCCAAAAGTTGTCTCAAGTTTATTTCCCGAAAACTTGAAAAACTGTGTGAATATGAAATAATAATCTATGAGTGTTGATAGCGCTTTAAAAAAAAAACACAACGGAGGATTTTTTAAATTTTAAACACTTTTAAAATGGACTGGGAAAAAATAATTTTTTGCCACGGAATTTTAGCGAAAAAATGTGAATAAAAATCCTCTAGAGAGAATTGCAGCATTTTCTCTCCCATCTTATTCGTTATCATTAATCCATTTTTTTCATTTATGTGCTCTACTGATGGTTATGTAAGCAGAAAATTAATTAGAACTTACCGTGTAATCGATTTTCTCCGACAAATTAGTAGCTAAGAATTTAAATTGGAGATTTTCATGTAGAAACAGAATTTTTCCATGAAAAATCCGTTCAACAGTCTCAACTTTATCATCTAATAATTTTTTTATTTTGTATTTTAGGATAAATTTCAAAAAAAAATTATTTTTAATAGTGTCGTAGAGAAAGGAAAATTGTTTAAATAATTAAATTGAAATTTTCTTTTTGTCTGTATAGAAATCGGAAAAAGTGCCAGGAAGAACGCGGTGAGAACTGGCCGGGCGGCAGAGCGCAACTGGAGTCTGACCACGCTTCGTAACTTGGTGGAGCGCATGTTCGTCATGGAGCGTGAATAGCGAAGAAGCAAAGGGAGAATAAGCCGACGCAGTGGTAAAGATATATACCTCCATCATCATCATCATCATCATCATCCGCGACATGCCACCACGAGTAAACATAATATTTAGAGTTCCACTTGGGAATAATTGCAATTTATTTTAACATGATTGTTTTTCAGATAACACGCACTGGCCGAAACGAGCGTGGGTGACCACATTTACACGGGGGATATTTTTTTATCACCTCCTGTGATCGCTACTCACGATCCTACGAGGGGATCCGCCTCAATTTTGGCCGGACATTCGCTCCAGAGGTTTGTTTTTTTCATATCTAAATTTACCTTATTCACAATAAAATATATACTATTATTTTACGAATTTCCAACTATCACCTGAACTCTCAGGCATTCGAACGATTCAAATAAGCCATGAAAAATCTTCAACTGACCAAAAAAAAATTCTTTTCTATTTCTTCGTCAAAAAAAATTTTTTAATATGAAAAAAAAAAAAATAGAAACAAATTACATAAAATCTGCATCATTTGACGCAGAATTTCATGTAGTTTCGTTTAGGGTATTTTATAAATAGATTCAATATTTAATACCTACCGGTAGAAACGTTGCGATCAATCAAAAATGACGATTATTTGTATTGATTATTTGTATTATTTCTTCTGGATGACTTTGCCCAACTAGGAGATTATGCTCAACGTGTGCAGGGGATCAAAATACATTAAACAGATTTAATATGGATAAATGTCTTTCCACTGAGCGGTACATTAGAGGGTAAAAATCGACTAAAAACGGCAATTTCTTTGAATTATCTCAGCTGAACGACCTCGCTCGATTGAAAAGATGTGCCCAGCGTGTTCAGTACGCTAGGCACATCGCATATGCGATTATTTGTTGTCATAAAATTAAAACTAAAGTAGAAAACAGTAAAACAATGGTGGTCAATGAGCGTGTCGGATTGGCCTGCACGCGTGGAGTGCGGTACGCCGGCTGTCTTTGACGCCTAGTGTACGCCAATAGGGCACTTGATGATCGAACTTGATTAGGGGTTTTGATTAGGGTAATCTATTCAGTGCGAGAGGCCGATCCATATCACACCGAATGGAAACTAATGATCGGGCAGGATGAAGTAAGGATTCTCATTAGTCCGAGGTGGCTTTGGAGCTTGCGGATATTATTTATAAATCGTCATCCACGAACTCGACATAGCAATTCAATATATTTTTTTATTGACTTCATTAACCGTGCAATTGTGTTGGAAAAGACTTTCCAGTCGATTATTAAGGATTACCGAGAGGAAAATGCAATTTAACGCGGAATTTTACGACAGTACAGTGGCTTTAATGCTTTCATATCTTTTTATTATTCATTTTTCAATATAAAACCTCATTGAAACTTACTTTTTTCATTCTATCAAAGTATAGAATTATAATTTAAAAAATTATCCGTTGACAAAAAAGTTTTAACGTCAATTTCATTCTTTTTCCAAATAAATTTCACGGCTTTCGTTAGTGTCATATATAGAAATATACCTTAATTATCCGTGGAAATAAATTTTTCCGGATATATTTAATCGTGTGTTGAAACAATGAAGTTGTTTCTTCACGTTAGCGAGCAGCAAATCTCTGCAATCGCGATTATCAGAAAAATCCATCGTTCACAAGTTTTATTTACCGTCAAAATGATCTTATATATATAGTTTGAAAAAGTTTATATATAAAGGTATATAAAAGCCATGTCATAAAATAGTTCAGTGAAAATTGAGGTCATAAAATGACACTAGGTTTTTTTTTATCATTCTCAAAATGAAAGTGTTTTCACTCTATACGACTTAATTTATCCATGATGTAGCGATGTAAATAATAAAATAATGACAAGCATATATCGCAATACATCGCATATACGCAATTTTACACGTGATAATGAATTAAATTGATATATATGACATGGTACTATGTTTTAATTAAATCTTCTAATTTAATTGTTGTTATTTTCGTCCGTTAAATCATGCGAATTTAATTAATGAAATACCACAGGGACATAATAATTCATCTAGAAATAAGTAATAGAAATACTTGGAGAGAGAGACTGTGAAAATTATGCCTTTTGTAATTGCAATTAATTCGCATTCTATTCACCGTAAAAGCACTAGTGTTTTACAACATCTGTGGGCTAAGAAAATTCGAGTGTTATCTTTGCCAACTGTGGGCTTTTATTCTCTATGCTCCACACAAGCACCGGCAAACGGAAAAGACCTCTTATCATGCGCTTACCTTGACTACCGCTCGATAATAACGGCTGCCGTTGTGCCAGGCTGGAAAAATGATAGTTTGGAACTGCAGAAAGAATTTTTTTTTAATAGAGAAAAAATATTTACCTTTTTTATCATGTCATATTAAATTTCTCGTTTGTGGCGATGATTCAAACACATTTTATTCCAATATTTCCACCCCTGCGGCATTGCACAGTCGATATTCGAGTTTGTTTACTTGTAGCGCGCAATTGAGGCTTCATAAATCTTGGTAAAAAAACTCATTGTAACGAGGAAGTTGCTTTTAGAAATTTTCTTGGCCAAATGTTGACAGTTATTAGCAAGAGTTTGGATATAAACCAATTTTTCCCTCGGTTAAACAGAGTATTGCTTTTTTTTTTGTTTGTGCAATCAGAGATATAGTTTTTCTCCCTCATTTTTTCACTCGATTGCCTGGGAACTTTTTTCCGCTGATGCTTCTTCATCACTCGAAAGCGCTGAAAATTCTCTTGGTGCGATGATATATGAGCGTGGTTTATTGCAACTCGCGTCGGCAAATATGAAATATGTTTAATCATGACGTCAGTCGGGTGATCAAAAAATTCCAACATTTTTGTGGTGATTGTGGACAAAGGGTATATTAGCGTAATTTAAGTTAGATGTTATTTAAAAATAAGTTTTAATGTTGGGAAGGAAATTAATAACATGACAACATGCAAATCTTTGAAATTTAGTAGTTGAAGTATTTTTTTTTTCTGGTAATAACTCGGTAAATAAGGCAGATAACGAAAAATTTCATTAGAGTTGAAAATATTCTATAGAATTCCAGAGGTATATAAAAAATTATTGTTTGTTAATTAATCATCACAGAACTTTTTATTATAAGAAAATTCTACGTCAAATATAGTCACGTGTATACTTGAAACTTCTAGTTTTTGCTCGCAAAAGGAAAAAAAAACTTGAATATTTCCGTTTTACAGCTATCAAGCTCATCATTCCGCTTCCACAGGGGTAGACACAAGAAGTGAAAATAAAAGAGTACAATTGGCATTATTTTTTCCGTGAAATTTCAACTACAAAAGATATTAAATAACATTTTTTACAATTGAAATAATAAATTAATCGTAATAAAAAATTAAGTAAAATCAGAATATCATTCGAATAATCACTTTTATTTTTTTCTTTAATTCTTATTGATATTAAATAACGTAATTATACGGAGGGTATATTTATTTTACATGAAAAATCCTCTTGCATTTTGTGTGCTCCGCAATATAATGCTTCATACTCGTCAAAAAAAAATTGAAATATACATTATTGAATACATATATCATATATATATTCTCAAAAAGCTTCGCTCTTTCAAAAATAATATAATAATATTCATCTGTGATATATAATTATATTGATTAACAGGAAAAAATGCTGGCCTACAATTTCTCAAGATTTGAGACATGAAAAATGTCTACATATATAATTTCTCCACATATTTTTTTTTTTCATTTGGATATGCCTCTGGTTACATAATCTGTATCCACGCGATTTAGTGCAGAATATTGTTGGATACGATTATATATTAGTGAATCGTACATAAAAAGTAAAATTGTCACCTGTTTTTTCATATTGCACTGACAACAGTGTTAATTTTTTTTTTTTCTCTGATACGCTATTAAGTTAGACTATACATATAGTAACGATAATAACTCGCACACACAAGAGCCGAGCTCAGCAATGAGTGGCTTGATGTGCGTTAAAATCCAAAGATTAAATTACCACTCCATTCCATATTTTATTCGTCCAATCAGACAGATTGGCTTTTACTTATTTTTTTCAAATATAATCGGCTTCAAATGCGCGACTTTACAGCAATACCAAGCACCCATACACTCAGACAACAATTAATTTATTATAGAGACTGTATAGGTATGTGGAAGTCAGTCAAGTATAACAAAGATTATACAATTAAAAGCCGAAAAATCCCGCGCGTAAAATTATTTCTCCCTTTTTTTTTTGCAAATTATTCAATATTGTTTATCGTTTGCTGCGCATTATTCTCTTCCACTCCCTTTTTAAATATATATATATATATATATTTTTTTGTATATATGATTTTTTTTTACTTCATTCATTATTATTCAAAATCAGAGCTTCCATCTTCATCGGTTTTTTTTTATTAGCATTCGCATTCCATTCACTCCCACTCGCATAAATACATTTAAATAGGCCTTTTCCTCCTATCTAAGAATTTGAAAGTCTAACTAAAAAAGCAAATATTTAAATCTCGGCTTTTCCAATGTCACTCGATTCACTAAATCGTTTTTTTTTTCTTCTTGTTTTTATGTCTATAAATAAAATTCATTTGCATACTGGATTTAATGTTGTATACAATGGCCATCTACATGAGAAGTCGTATTGACATAAAAATTCTTAATCATAACAAACATACTCGCAATATTTTAGCTTTGATAAGATTTATTTATCTCGAAAACAAAGGGAAAAATACAATTTTTTTTTCTGGCTCTCACACAGTGCATGTCATTAATCTCGTGTTTGAGGAAAAATATTTAAATCTGGAGACACAAAAACAAAACAAACTGGAAGTATATACGCAGATATACAATAAATTGATTACGACTTTCTGTTTTTTTATTCATCTCTGCATTCACGTTAATAGTAATTTATTACTGTTATTTTCCTCCTTGTGAGGCAGATAACTCTGATATGATATATCTGACGAACGTTAATAGAATCTAATACTCGACTAGCGTCTGGGGTACAGGCACTGTTCATTCACTATGATAATAGTTTTGTTCCATTTTATTATTTTTTTCCATTAAAACTTGGCATATTGAAATGACGAAACAAAAACTAACTTGCAGTTGACATTTTTTTTTTAGTTCTTTAGCTGTTACTCGTTAACTAAACAAAATATGAAAAACTACCATAAAAGTTGAATTATTGAGAATCAAATTTCCTTTAAAAAACGTAAGTTAAATTTTTTTGTATCTCTCGTAGTTTTTATGATATTATCATTTTTTGAAATTTTTAAAATATCTCAAAAACAAGAATAAATATCAAAAAAATGTATTCTTAATTTTTTATAGAAAATTAAATTTTCTATTATTTAACTCGAATGAAATTTTTTGTTATCTCGCCTAGTTTTACCGAGTTATCAAGAAAAAAAACGACAAAAAAACGACAAAAAAAAACGTGTGAATGATTACAACCATCAGTCACTCGGCATGCTCGGTAAAATTCTAATCTAGAACTTGAACTAATCCTAATCCTCAGAGAGCGCATCAAAACCACATTGTCAAAGATTATTAAACAGATAAAACCCCCGTGCCTGCCGGCGGTATTGATTCGCTCAAATGCACCCGTGAATTGCATGCTCTAAGCTGATTAATATCGACATTGGTTGGAATGTGTATGGGCCTATAGTAGACTAGAATCCACAAATAGATGATGGGTGGAAAACAGAGAGATAAGCGCAGTCAATATCATCAAATTCAGTCATTGTACTCGCTGAATACACAAATTAACGCTGCTTATTTCTCGTGTCAGAGGCGTCAAGAATTTATTGAAACGCCGAGAAATCGCTTGAATTAATAATCAATCAAGTATTTTAATAGTTTTAGCTTAACTAGAGTTACAGGACTACTATTGGAATGAGAAAAAACTAAGTTTAAGTGAGATAACATTTTTTTTTTCATCTCATATCCGCCCTTTTTATTTTTCTCTGCATTCATTCACGCAAACAAACACTCGATTGCTTTCGTTTTCACCCTGGCAGACTGACTAGGAGCGTTAAACTGACGTTTCACTTGACCAGTGAGATTCGTTAGTTCAACGCAAACTTGGCAAAAGTGTCTATTCAAAGTTCTGCCCGCACTTTGGGCAAGAATAATTGGAAGTTATTGTTTAGAGAGATGTCTACAGCGTTGGCCCTAGTGCTTTTGTCTTAGTTTACCCTCAAATAGACTAGAATTTATCTGGTTTTTATCACTTGAAATGAATTTTTTTTTCCAGATTCTCCATTTCAATCGTCCCAAGTGGGAAAATTCTCCTGAGGTACGAAAAACCCGGCGTTGCTGCTTTGGTTCACAGTGCTCGGCGTGCCGCCAAAATTCGTATTGCCAAACACTGGCTGGCCAAATGCGTCCAGCTGCTGGCCCTCGTAGATGCTGCGATCTGGCTCGGCATATCGGTGGGACGGTGAGGCCCCCTGGTGCTCCGTTATCTTCAGCTCAATGTTGCCCACGTTGTCGCCATGATGCACAGACTCGTCCACGTCTTTCTCCTCCAGTGAGCTGTTTTTTATTCCGTAGTAGAAGTACATGATGAAGCCTGGAGTAAAAGGTTTTTATTAATTTTTCTGGCTTTTTTTTGGAGTTGTTGTTTTTTCAGCTTACCCAATGTCATCCACACGGTGAACCTCACCAGAGTCAAAACACTCAGTTTAAATATGAGGTAAATGTTGACAGTTACTGCTATTGCTGGGACAAATGGCAGTCCCGGTGTCATGAACATCATGCTACTCCTGAAAGCCGGCTTATTGTTAATATTTAATCATGCGTGACCTCTTTCACGGATATTAAATATTTCATATTTCTCTGTGTGTATGTTTTTTTTTTTAGATCAGCTAGATATGTGCATGTTGTGTGTTTTATTGACATCTCCCTTATTTAAAGTTTCAATGCTTTTATATACTGTTGTTTTTTTTATTGGAAAAAATACACACTGAGTATTTTTTATATTTTGAAGTCATGGAATTGTCGGTGGTATAACGTTTTCTCGTTTTTTTCCCCCCAAAATTTATTGACAGCTAGATTTATTTCTTCTCTTTTTATTTTTTAATTTATTAAAAAAAATCGAATAGAATAGAAAATAAAATATGAGAATAAATGAAGATAGGTATTGGTAATTTTAGGGGAAGAAAGTTTGGAAGAAAATAGAACACGTGGTGGAAATTATTCTCCATATAGAATTCTCTATTGTTGATATATATTTTTTCTATATTAAAGGGAGGAGATAGAACGTTCCATGACAGTAGATACAGCGAATTTCCGTGTTTGTGGTCAGACATACTTGACCAAACTTGCCAGACATATTTGCCTCAAAGTTTCGATGTATACCAATTTCATATATTCCCCTAAAAAATCTTGAAACTTCCAACCGCTATATTCTCGATGGTAAATTTTTTATCAACTTATTTTTGTCCAGAATATGAAATTCGTCTATATCTAAAAATAATTTTTATCGACAAAAAAAAAATCAAAATTTAGTATCTTCTTCACGAAAGATTACAAATTAAATTTTTTTCATTATCATATTTTTTTTTTTTCACAAATAATACAGACAAACAATTTTAAATTTCGCGAGTCTGATTTATCCCCTTCAATATAAAGATAAAAAAAACTAATACAATCGCCATAACTCGTGAAAATAACTCAAATAAATAATCCTCTAAAGCTTACCTATTTTGCGGTTTCCTACTGATGGCCAGAAGCACTCCGACAATGGCGAAGAAGAAAGCAAAAAGAAGAAGAGTCGTAAAAGTGCCCATATTGCCCATGCCACATACGATGATGAGGTCAAACACGAGAATAAGAAGATAAAGTATCCCGACCATCTTCATGACATAACGGCCAGACGCCTCGGTCGCCGGTCCTCGGTCGACCCACGGGAAAATAGCAGGACATAAGTACTGTGCAGCCTGCCAGAAAATTTTTATTTTCATTTATCATTTCTTTTTTCAATTAAATAATATAAAAAACGACAATGACCATTGCCATTAAGCTAAAAAAATAATTTTGTTTCAGCGAGAAAACTGCGAATCTACGATTACTGTTATCACCACCATACCTGTAGCCGGCGTTGAAGGTAATTCAGAGGTGGTCCAATGATGGGAGTCGTTCCAGGATACTGATGGGTGCTTCCACAACTGGAGGCAGCCGCTGCATGGACACTGCCATAGAATTTATTCTCCGTGCGGTCGCTTACGAGGTACTGATCGTCCTTTCCCAGGCCGACATCGTCCTCCTCACCTCCGTAGGTGTCATCCGAGTCGGGCGAGGAGCTGTTGGCACGCCGTACACGCCTGACAGTCACGCGCTGGCCACTGCTGTTAGTGGTGAGTTCAGTTTGAGTGGCTTGGACCGTGTTGAGAGCAGTTGTCAGCTGATCAGGCCGTAATTCCTTGCCGTAGGTAGGCTGACCGTTGCTCTGGGTCTCTTTGGTCGGTGAGCGACACGGTGTCCGCAAGCTCTGGGGCAGGAGTTCGATGAGATTCGTCGAGTGCGGCTGGTAGCGCAGGATGAGCACGCAGGTGGACACGAGCGTGTAAGCCAGCAGGGTGCCGATCGACATCATCTCTACCAGCACCTCCAGCTGAATCAGCAGGGCCACAAAGGCCGCGGCCAGTCCGGACACCAGTGTTGCCAACGCTGGAGTGCCAGTGATGGGCCAGAGTTGACTCAGAGTTCTGGGAGATGAAGAAAGGCAAAAATTTCGTGAGTTCTCGCAAATGTTTCAGAGCTACATGGGTTTATTACCGGAATATCAGGCCATCCTGCGCCATTGCGTAGACTATCCTGGGCATGGGGAACATACTGCCAAACATGGAGACTGTGAGACCTGCCAGTGCACCCACTGCCACGATATATTTGCACTTGTAGGCCCCGACCTGACCGAACATGTCTACCAACGCCGAGTCCTGATCTACTTCGTCGTAGGGCACTGCAAGTTTCAAAGTTGCTGTCACACTGTGCGGATAGCATATACAGAGGTTAAAGTTTAACTTCAATTTACAACTAAATTTCCTCCTGCAAACTCGTGCGCGATAGCTACTCCGTCCTCTGTACATGTCGTCTTATCTTGACTCGCTGTCACGAACGTTGATTTTCTCTGTTTAAATTCTCACTTGGTATTCAATTCAGAATTTTTACGCTCTCCGGGGAGTATTTTTAAGGATTAGTTGGATATATTGAATTGTTCTTGCGAATTAAGGTCATTTTATATTGTGAAACTGATACTTTTGAATCAGTTTAAACAATTGGTTTTTGGATGTTTAATGGAAACAAATTTTTTTTTTTTTTTTTTTTGAAAATCTCAAAGGGGACGTGTCCCTTTGAAATTCCGTATTTTTCGTGACTTTTCCAACTTTTCGCAGATAACTCAGTAACTAAGCGAGATAACGGAAAATTTTATTAGAGTTAATTGACGAAGAATTTTATTTTCTACAAAAAATAAAGAATAAATTTTTTTGATATTTTGCCGAGTTTTCGAGATATTTTAAAAAATAAAAAATTTCAAAAATCGATCATATCTCAAAAACTGTGACAGATACAAAAAAAGTTTATTAAACATTTTTTATAGATAATTTAATGCCAAATCTTTTATCTTTGATAGTAAATATTACTAAGTGTCTTATTTACCGAGTTATAACTAAAAAACTAAAAAAAAAATACAAAAACTTCGAAATTTTCAAGTATATATACCTCTTCAAAAATTTTGCGCAAAAAAATTTTTCATCGCATTCGAATGCTCTGAAATTTATTGTAAACATGAATAATACCCAATTGTCCATAATAATGAGGATTTTTTTAAACATTTTTTAAATGCGATATATTATGAACATTGAGTTTGTCGTTAGAAATACTGAATTTGTGATATTATTCCATTCAAATCGTATAAGAATAAGAGTGCTTATAATGAGGAAGCCTCTAATGAGAGTGCAGAGTGTCTAGACCGAATTAATTATAGACACCGGAAACATAAACAAAAATTACATATTGAAAAACTAAACATAATGCTGAGATAACCGTTGAAAACTCAATTTAAAATCATAAAAGTTAGATAATTGTTCACAACAAATTTACACTTGAGACAAAATCAAGCAATTAATAATAATTTCCGTATTTCTGACATATGCCAACAAATTGACCGTTTAAAAAAGTACAGCGTGACCTAATTTAAATAATTGCCCGTGATTGGATCCTACCCGTAAAAAATCCAGTTCATCACGCTGAACCTGACAAAAAGTCACAAAATAAAGAAGAAAAAAAATCCCTGACGCAATATCCCTGTGCTTGCCAGAGTCAAAGCGTGATCAATCACCCCCGGACCTGAGTGGCAACACATTTGGGAATCTTTTTCAAAGTCTCTACCAACAGATTAGCTTTTTCACTTGACAGCCAAGCGAGTAATACCCACTCAAAAACAAAAAAAAAAACACATTAAACCAAAAATCTAATTAAACTGTCGGAAATTTACGTGGCTAATTAGCGAGGAATAAATTAAACAAGCTTACCAATCAGTGTCAGAACCATGCTGCTGGTCACATAAGCTATGAGGATGATGAGGAGGGAGGAAACGATGGCGAGTGGAATGCTTTTCTTTGGATTTGTCGCTTCCTCGCCCGTGGTGGCAATGATGTCGAAGCCAATGAAGGCGTAGAAACACGTAGCAGCACCAGTGAAGACCTGCATCAATACATAAATAGAAGAAAAAAAAAACCAAAGTGCGGGGGAAAAGACAGGTCGATAAGGCTCTCTAGATTTACCAAGGGCCCGCAAAGTTCAACGACAGCCACACACCCACACCAACGATCTATCTACCCACGCTACTCGAGGAACAAGACCGGGCCATACACAATCAAAAGGTCAAGTGTTGCAAATTCGAGGATGACTACAGCATAAAGTTTCAACATGCCCGAGGGACGTGACCCTATAGATGAGAGAGAGAGTCTCTAAATGCAGGCCACGCTACATATACTCGCGTCATTTTTTATACTCCATGTCTCACCCGATATCCTTGCAATTTGTCTCGCCGCTGAAATATCTATAAATTCGGAGACTGTCGTAAACCTTCAAGCCAAAGGAAAAAATATCACAAATGCCTGGGAATAAAACTCCCTGTGGAGTCTCAAACGAAAATAAACACAGTCATTTTTCAGGTGAAAGACGACACTCTCATCAATTGACGTCCGACGCAGCTGAGCGCGTCGCAGACCTGCCAAATTGACAAAACATCGCGCAGGAGAGGATATATTTCTAATTTACTGGGGCGCTGGCTATTGATCCAACCATTCATCGCCGACAAACTAGTTCTTTCATCCTCACTGTGCATCAACTGTATGTGCAACAAGTCCTGCGATGCAGGAATAATCCCGAGCTAATCATCCTCAAGCAATCTACAATATCCTGGCTGCTTTCATAAGCAGAGAGCTGCTATGCTGCTACGTGTCTCCAAAGTAGTTTGCTCGGCAGCCCTGCGGGCCAAAGTACTCCCCAAGGGTGCCTACGTGACTGTGTCAGCCAGTGCAGATGTAAAATACACGACTTACCCCGCTCCAGCCTTGGGGCATGAAGCCACTGTGCTCCGTCCAGTTGGTGCTGTCGACGTAAAACATGCCCGCGGCCATGATGAACACCCAGGCCGCCAGATTCACGGCGTTGAGGATGTTGTTGAACATGAGGGACTTGCGCACGCCAGCAGCCATCACTACCATCATCAGTACGGTGATGAGAAAGGCGAGAAAGTCCGGTGGCCGACCTGAAAACACCAAATTTCAAAGTCTCAAACGCCTTTGTCAGCTTTAAGGTACATACTTCCACCGCCTGGGAGCGTAGCTTGCGAGGGCGCCTAAAACTAGGTTTTTCACTCTTCGACGCAATATTCTAATATTGCAACAGTTTAGAAAGTTTTTAGACCGTTACAACCGTTAACTCGTTGAAAATACGGAGAATAGCGCTGACTCGACAATTCTCCGATAATCGCGCGTGTTGAAAGTGCAATTTTGAAGACTAATTTAACAAAACGAACATTGTACAAAAAATTTCACGATAATCTGTGACCATTCTACAAGCGATAGGAGTTCATTAATTCATCTAGCATGCATTAAAAAACAGCAGAGTCCTCGGCAAATCAATGGACGAGCTATGAAGATAAAAAAAAAAGAAAGAAAATAATCATCAGTATAATTGGCATTAATTCAGCACTGGGTCGGGACGTGCTCGTTTGCGCGCAAGCTAATTATTCTCAGCGAGGTGTATCGTACACACACTGTGTGATTGAGCGTTGAGAGGAAAAGATCACGCGGGAAAACACAGAGGTAGAGGAGGAAGGAAGGTGTGGGCAAATAGTAGCGGTCTGCGTGGTTCGTCGGAGCCTCATAACCGGATCGATGAGGTCCACAGGTGCCAGACACGGAATTGTCTGCGCAAGCGCTTCATGCCTACGCGCTTTCAACCCCTCTCTCAACCTCGGCCATTTCCGTCGTCGACTTATTCACCAGAGGCCTCAGAAAATTTCTTCATCGCTCTGAATTTGTCGCAGCATTTTTGTAGCTAACGAGCTAATTATCAACAAACACTCGACGATGAATTTCCGGTAAATAGAGCGCTGTTCTCGATAAAAACTCAACATGACCCTGATGCCAGAGAAGAGTCACGACGACGACGACGAATTTTCAATCGATAAACAGATGCTTTAGACAGATGTTTCAACAGAATGCCTCGTGTATTGGCACACGACATCAGACAGTAATCGGTTGGGTGTGATGCATGTCTCAGAGACTAATCGTGCTTGAATGTGCTGTCATGCATGCTCATAAAGTTTTAACCGAGTCTAGAGACCGTTTATGCTGTCACAATGGACACACGAGTGTGCTTGTGTGCTTTACCGACACTCGAGTTAAAGTTCAAAGGAGTTTTCAACTGGATCCATCAGCGCAAGTTACGTTGCAACGGATTTATTTGTCAATTGAAATTTCCGGGCGCCTGTTTATATGCTTCACGTTTAATTTTCAATTGATGAAATTATTGCAGTGTGTGGTTTGCATTGAATAATTGACTGCACAGCCTGCAATAGTGGTGGAGGGACATCTGTAATTGGCAGAGCAGTCTTTGTGACGTTAGACTACAGTGCGTCTCGGGTTTGGTGGCGCGCTGAATGAACAGAAGGGCCGCGACGATCGATACGGGAAAGCCGAATCACGGGAAAGCGCCTTCTCGCCCTCTGGCACACGAGAATCGTGTGGGCTGAGACTTTGGGAAATAAAATCTACATGATTTATCGCGCTGGCAAAAATGATCGCGTGGGCCAGCTGCACTGATGCGGCGCAGACTCCGGCGATCAGCAGCAGAGGGTTAAGGAGCATCCCCTCGCAAGTGCCTCGAGGCTTTCTAGACCCTTCTGGAGCTTGTTAGGGGAGGGTTCTCACCCACGGATACTCACCGAACATTGTCCCAATGCTGCCGGCGATCGCGCTCGAAATCGCCCCGTTCGCCAGCGTATCCACACACGCGCTCAGGGCACACGCACACGCGCTAGTGCCTATCAGGTATTCCAGCACCATGTTCCATCCAATTATAAATGCTATTAACTCGCCGACGGTCACGTAGCTGTACATGTACGCGCTGCCGGTCGTGTGAGGCACTCTAACACCAAATTCCGCGTAGCACGCACCTACAAAAATAGAACGACAACAATTAGACTTGGTGATTACAGTGCATCTATCGGTTTAGCGCTTTCACGTGTAGGATTATTAAATTGTTAGTTGTTTTGTTTTGTTGAAAAGTCAGTTTTCAGGGCAGAAATACTGACTGTGGATGTTACTTCAGTTTTTGAGCGAATTAAATTCCAACTTTCAAGCGGTAAATCTTGTTATATGACATAAAACTAATATAACAACTATTATTCATGTTTAAAAAAAGTTTTGGAATATTTAAATGATATGAAAAAAATTATTTTTTTATTATTAAATTTTTTATGTGGTATATGGGCCCTGGTTTTTGTCACTTTTTTTCATTTTTTGGCGATAACTCGGGAAATAAGTAAGATGGCGAAAAAATTATATAAACAAAATTATTGGAAATTAAATTTGCTGCAAAAAATGTTTATAAAATTTCTTTGTATCTTTCTTAATTTTTGAGATATTCTTGGTTTTTGGAAAATTTTATTTGTCAAAATATCTCCAAAACATAGCGAAATATCAAAAAAATTTATTCGACATTTTTTACATAAAATTTAATTTATAAATCATTATGTCTAATGATATTTTTTGTTATCTCACTTAGGTACCGAGTTATCGGTAAAAAACCAAAAAAAAATCACGAAAAATACGGAAACTTCAGGGTACCTCTTTAAAAATTTGATAAAACATTTTTTTGTCTCCATGAAACATTACAAAATATATTTTTAAAAGTAAATTTAATCTGAAAAAACAAATAGTAATATGTTGAAAATATTTCAACTTGAAAAAACGAAAGGTAATTTTTTTGGCTGACCTGACATAGAGTTGTTCTACTGAAAAAACATAAAAATTCCCACAGCCATCAGTTTATACGATTTTTTAGCATTAATAATCCAATTTATTTTCACAATTATTTATAAAAAATATATTCAAATCGAAAAAAAATTTTAATATGTCAATTACAAAAAAAAAAAATATTAAAAAGCATTTATATTAGTCGAAAATATTTATCGACAGTAAATTAATTAATTTTGGTTATAGAGGGTTAATAATTTGTTTGAATTGTTATTAGGTCACGCGTGAAAATATTATTGTATTAATGATATCCCCCGCACGATAGTTATTTATAAATTTTTTATTTCACATTTTATTCAAGAGATTGTAGTCTGACAGGATAAATAAATTCTTCTAGTTCTATTTTTTTATTGCGGCCAGGGTTTTTCTTGAGTTGCTAATGATTCTTGTTATTAATATATAGACAAATGTCTCGAGTTTCCAATATAACAACTGTTTACAGTGATTTACGTTAGTAATGGAAAATTTCTTTTTGTAGTTTGAGAACACGACTGAGTGCGCTTGAGATGCTGAATAAAGCGACAGACAGAGAACTGCAGCACAATTTGCATTTACAGCAGACATACCCGAGAAAATGGAAGCTATAGCTGCAATTATAAACGAGATGACGACGCCAGGTCCAGCATATCTCTTTGCCACCATTCCCGCCACCAGGTACATCCCCGTTCCCACACAGGATCCTACTCCAAGGGAAGTCAGGTCCAGAGTCGTCAGGCACTTCTGCAATTTCATCAAGTGCATCGTTTTAATCAGGTTATATATTTTTCATTCATTAACAAATAACATTTATTAAATATTTCTGATGAAAAAAAAAAAAAATTTTCTAAACTTTTTACGACAAATTTTATGATATTTGTGAGTTATTTTGTGGAAATTTAATTAAAAAATATTATTTATTCATAATAAATTACATGAGTTTTACTCGAAAATTAAAATTAATTAACAGAATTTAATAGAAAAACGTGTATTTGAGTTTGAAGAAATGAGAAATCTCAATTTTTTTTGTTATATTCATGTTGTTTGCTCACAGTTTCATATTGATAAAGTTTGACCAATATCACAAAGGCAATTGGAAAGTTTTTTTTTTTTCAAGCCAGAAGAAAATAAAAATCACGTAGAAATAATAGTAAATTAAATATTTGATAACTTTAGTTGAACATGAGTAATATGTTGTCAATATAGGTGAACAAAGCGACGGACAAATCTGTGAAATGTCATTCAAGTGTGATTGATATTCCGGTGAATGTAAACGTGAGGATGGCACTGGTAAATTCCCACACACATGCCCGGTGAGTATTGAATTAATGCGATTTCTCACGTCTGAGTAATTGCATGAAACTTGTCCAAGATACAGTGAATTTAATCGCTCACCTGTAATTTCTGCTTGGAGTCACTCGGATGGACGGGCTCAGGTCCTGCTCTCTGGTCGCCCTGCAAGTGCTCGATTTTTTTCGTACGGATGAATTTGCCAAAGAGCTCCAGGCCCTTTTCCCGATCCATCTCCAACTTCATCGTTCTGCAAGCAGCACCGTCAACTTTTGATTAATTTTGCGCTTTGCCTTTTACTCCCGACAAATAGAGTTAAGATCTTATACGCAGACATACAAAGGTAACCTCATTCTCACTGTGTTGGTGGGTGTGATGTTTTTTTTAGCGAATGGAAATGTGTAATGCGCTCAGAAACTGCAGCAGGGAAAATAAAATGCAAAAAGAAGAAAAAGAAAAAAACTTGTGGCTAAGCCCATCAATTTAAAAACTTTAAATCGACCAACTGGTGCAAGGAAAAATTCCTATACAACTGGAGAAAAATGATTGGACAAGTGAAATACAAAAAAAAAAAATTATTTGCCACAAAAGGGAAAAATCTATTCTCATGAGTGTGTGTTCAATGGAGAAATTTTCTTTTTGTCTAGGGTAGACAGAAAATGTCCATTGCAGCGACACAAATAATTGAGACTGGAAAAAAATAAAAGGATTTTTCAATTGATAATAAATAATGCCCCTTGAATGTGCGCACCATGTAAAATATTTCCTGGCACTCATCTGACGGGAAAATAAGCCTGCACGTATGGCCAGAAAATACTGAGATGCGAACGTGGCAGAGTTTGAAATTTATTTCAATGTGGTTGGCACGTGAGTGAAGTTATGACCGAACTTGAGATTTAAATTTACATGCACTCCTCTCGATCTCGTGAGCACGTTTCTAGCTCTCGACAAACATCTTTTTGTGTCGATGATTGCTCGGTTTTATTC
Organism: Macrocentrus cingulum; assembly: GCA_002156465.1. Lineage (NCBI taxonomy): Eukaryota > Metazoa > Arthropoda > Insecta > Hymenoptera > Braconidae > Macrocentrus > Macrocentrus cingulum. The sequence goes on from MVJL01008638.1 coordinate 95,628, forward strand.
GGGCGAAAAAAAAAACAAGTAAAATTCGGCGGATTTACAAAGGATTTAACGGATGGAGATGAGAAATTTTACAACTCAAATTCACAGCTTTCCACTCACAATAGCTGTGTGCTCTTTGCTCTCATTCTTTTGTCTAATTATCGACTTTGTGACTGCTCCGGCACTTTCAATGCATTCACCCGGGCTTGCATAATTCATTTTCTCGAGACGCTTCTGCATTATTCCGGAAAACGATATCAATGCTCATCTGTTGTTTTCAATCTGCATCGAAAGATGCGCGCGATTGAATCTCTACCTCGAATTTCTCGTAGTGTCCACGGGGAATAGCAGAAAAAATTCAACGAGAATAGGATCACCGTTATACCCGATTGCGTGCAAAGTCTCAATGGGGAAAATTGAGCGATACAGCTATCTAGGAAAAAATAAAGGAACATTTTTCTTCTAGAGGAAGAATTTTTTTTTCACGAGTGCAAACGGTTTAATTGGTTTGATATTTGAGCATTTGGGATTTATTTTAATTTAATATCTAACGAATATAAATACCTCAGAAACAATTTATCGTGACTTGAATCCGATTATGTCGTGTTGTGTAATGGTAGTAGGCCTGACGTGAAAACGTTCAAGTCTATTAGTGCTTCAATAATGCTGAACTGTGTTTCTCACACAGTGAGTTCGTCGATACCAGCAATTGCTGCATGATCGAACGTACTTTCAGAAGCTTTGCTTACATGTGCATCAGTCTCAACACGTACGCCCACTTAAAACATCATTTTTTTTGTACTTTGAAATGCTATTTCTGTTATTTTATGATGATTATAGGATAATAGCATGAAAAATCGCATTTTTATGTCTTTTACAATCGATAATGTTTAAAAAAATCATAAATTCAACCTGAAATATAACGAATTTTTCACAATTTTTCACTTCAACAAAAAAATTTCCAATTACTGTTTTATCAATTAAAAATTTAGTAGTTTTTTTTTACACTTTTTATTGAGATTTATTTGTATAATAGAATTTTTTCCGTGCTATGCTTTCTTTTATGAAATAAAAAAAAAACTAATAATTAAAAAAAAAATCATGTGCAATATGAAATGAATGAAAAAAAATTTTTTTTTTTTTACTTTTAGAAGATTTTTACAATAAAAAAAATCACAACAAATAAATTGGAGATTTTTTCGAATGCAATTTGTTCATCAGGGGGAAAAAAAATTGGATTTCGATTGGATATGTCGGGTGAGGGCTTGTCTAAAAGATAAATTTTATTTTTTTTTGTCCAAGTACGATATGTCAAGCCAAACTTTTAGCCATAGCCCTATACAGATTCAATTGTTTTTCACGATGCGAGAGTGACAGATGGCCCTGACCCAACCATCGCGCTGAGAAAAGCATTTGTAAATGTATTTAATTACAGACTAGAAAGAAATATCGAGTAACAAGTGGGGCAAACAGAGCAATTAAGCGGGGTGAAAATGGTAGTAATAAAAATTCACGCGTTTAAAAAGAAAAAAAACATTCGGCGGTGTACTTGCACTATTGTCGGAAATTATCGAAAAATTTAGCGAGATAAAATGGCGCTGATATAGAGGGAAGCATGGTGGTTTTGATGGCCGGAGCAAAAGGGGCTATCTGGCCACGACGAGGGAACAATTTGATCGCTGATAATCAGAATAATTAGTAGTACAAGCTTGCAAGCAGAGGAAAACCACGTTAAGCACAGCCTCGGGTGCCTCAAACGATTCTCGATATCTCGATAAGTCGTCCGACTTGAGGTTCATACACAGCCAAGAAGAAAATCACCGCAACAGGCGGTTACATTTTTTATTTAGTAAATATCTGCCTCTGATGGTCGATAAAATCTACGTTGAGCTATGAATTTTAACAAGTTTAAATCATTCAAATACTTTTTAAAACTTTTTAAAATTTGTTTCATCAAAAAAAGTCACAAAAAAAAAAATACTAGCATCAAAAAAAAACCTGTCAGTATTTTTTTCTGACGTTTTTTAATCGAAAAAAAAACGTCGAAAAGAAATATCGACTCTAGAAAAAAATGTTTTTTTTTATCCAATAATATCAGAAAAAAATATAAACGTGGAAAAAAAAATTTTTCTGCATGAAATTTTGAGAAATAGAATAAATTTAATCAACAATATGTTGTTTTTTTTTCAGTTTAAAGGGAAAGATGGATATTTATAAGGAGGAAAAAAAAATGCTAAAATTACAGTCTCACTGGAACGAGGAGTGTAACAAAGGCGCGTTCGACAAGAATCGATAGTTTGAGTTCCAAGAAAACATCAGGGGAATAAATACACGCTGGAGTAGAACGAGAACAAGTGAATCTAGGTTAGTGAAACACATATGTGTGTGGGACATTGTCCTGTGAATATTCAACGACATGAAATTGTTGTGTCAAGGGTTTGTCATTAATTTTCTTTTTTTTCCCTCCACTCAGGGTATCAAGACTCTATATATACAGAGACGGAAAAGTGGCCTACGGCGTATCACGGTCATAACGAGCAGTTAAATGTATATGAGTCGTGAATTGGATCGCAGCGGATTTGACTGAGTCATCAGAGAGAGGCCGTGTCAACCCCTTTTGCCGACGATGCTCTATACAGTTGAGCCAGTCAAGTGCTGATATTTGTGCGGCCCAAATATCAAAAGGGGAAGAGTTTAAGCAATGAATTTATCTTACAAGTAAAGTACAAAAGTTTTCGTCCCCACATCTAATCCCGCAATTTCAAATGTCTGTGTGTATTTTAACCCCCTCATTCGCAGCGTATATTTTAAGACACATATTTTACTACGATTAAACTCGTTAATTGTTCATAAAATTTCACAATGCTTTTACATTTACCCAGGATTTATTTTGCACGAAAGTAATCCACCATGTTATTTACAAAGGTTTAAGCGGCAAGAAGAGAGCATTAAAACCAACTGTCTAGTATTATTTTATAATTATCAAGACTTAATTATATTTTAAAATAAGAATAAATATTATTTTTTAGGCTGAAACTTAATATTTTTTTTTTAACGAGTTAAAATGTCTGTTAAAAATTTTTATGGGTAAAAAAACAGTGAAATTTCATTAATATAGGGATGAAAAATTTTTTTTCTATCAAAAAATGAATAAACAATTATTTTGTTACTATTTGAAAATTATTAATTAATTTTTTTGAGCAAAAAAATAATTTTAAAACGTCAAAAAATTGGTAAATAAATTATTTTAATAATTTTTCTACTTAATGAAAAGAAAAAAAAATTTTATTGTTATTTATTGAAGCATTTAAAATTTTTTAAATGTCTACTTTTATTCTTTAAAGATTTTTGTGATAAGAATTATAAACGTTGAAAAATTTCATTTTTTTCCTCTTAGTTTTTTATTTATGCCCGGGGATTTTTTTTTTTCGACGTCTTGAGGGATTTGATTAGAAGGATAAACTGGACAAGATCCTGACGAGGAAGCCCCAAATCCGGGTGTATTTTTGGGAGCAAATATATGTGTGCACGAATGTGTTGAATTTATTTGAGTTCAATGGAAAGATTACCTCGCTTCAATCGGGGCAATTTGTACGCCACAGAATCGAAGGAGAATACCGGAATTATTCTCACTTCTCATATACACAAGTAAATAGCATTTCTGCACACACACACATACATTGATCTACTGCTATACGTCTAAGCATGATATATATAAAGGAAGCACCGGTGCAGAGGTGCACAAATACTCAATCAAAAGCAAAAAAAAAAATCAAATGTCAACTGATTAAAGTCGATATTTCATTGAAATAAAAAAATTGTGTGTATTAAAAATTATATAAAACTACAGCAAATAAAAAATATATATAATAAATAATGCAAAATCTACGAATGAATGAACGTACATCGGTGAAAAAAGTCCAAACGTTTTCTACGTCTCGCAAAGCGGCGAGTTAACTTTTCTCGGCTGGCAATCGTACGAAACGCAAGAGGGTCGATAGTTTGCGTCGCAGAGCCTTCCATAGTAGCATCCAAAGTAAGATCAAACTATAAACAATTATATATTTGTGAGCATATACGAAGATTACGTGCGAGCATCCAATAAAAATGTGTTTTTTTTTTGCTAACGATAGAAAAAATAAATAAATAAAAAATATATCATCAGTGCAGTGAGTGCAATAAATACACTGTTAAACGCAGAAAGATATTAAATACAATTTTTAATAATAAAATTGTTAAAAACCCATTTCACCACTCACCCTCTATTGCTCTAAAACCTTAAGATTTTTTTTTAATATTTCCTACACCCCAAAACACCCCTGCTCGATGCCTACAACCCCCGCCCGTTTGACGTAGGGTTCAAAATTCCTTCACGGCAGGACTTCCTGCCCGAAGAAACAACTAGTCACGACCCTTACACTCCATTGTAGTCAACACTAGTATTTTCCAGGCCTCTCACTTGCTTTTTATTCAATTTTTTTATTTAAATCATTTATTTTATCGTCACGGGTTGATTCTAAACTAGAGGAATATTCGGCACACTGTGTTGCGGCTCACGACGAGCCTCGAGTCACATTTTATCAGGATTTTCTGTCCACGATCGTCAAAAGCTTCTTCTCCGCGCGGACGTCCCTCCCCTATCGCGTCAGTGTCTGTCGTAACGTAGTTATACTCCACTGGCTTCGATTCCCCACTCTGTTCGCCGTGTTCCAGCGCGCAGAGGCAACACACGCTGTGCTGCCATTTTCTCCCACTCGCGGTCACTCCCACTTTAACGTCGCGTGCGTGACATCACGGCACTGACGTCACGCTTCGCCGGCAATGGGTGTATTTTCATGCACACACATTCCTGGCGCCGTCACTCGACGGCGTCAGGTGTGCTCGGAAACGCTCAAGAGTGCTTAGTTGAGCGGTCCAGTCAGCGGTTCTCAGAATTATTATTATTATCGTACACATCAGTTAAAGATGCTGTCGAGAGGTTACATGCTGTCCTTTATTATTCCTACCCTAATTACAACAGGTCTTTGGAATTAACAATAAGTGAATGATGTTCTTGCATGTGCGTCCTTGCCCAATCCATTCATTAGTAGCAAAATAAATTACTTTCTTCGTAATTTATATTAAAAAAAAAAACTTTACCACGTAACAATTATAAGAAGAATTTTTTTTTTTCAATAAATAGAATATGTTATTTATATATAAGTAATAATGCATCATTTGATAGAGTGTATGATAGTCCATCAGTCTAAGTTCCCGCTCGCCAAGCCAAAGTTCGCGGGATCGAGTACTCGGAAACGCTCAAGAGTGCTTAGTTGAGCGGTCCAGTCAGCGGTTCTCAGAATTATTATTATTATCGTACACATCAGTTAAAGATGCTGTCGAGAGGTTACATGCTGTCCTTTATTATTCCTACCCTAATTACAACAGGTCTTTGGAATTAACAATAAGTGAATGATGTTCTTGCATGTGCGTCCTTGCCCAATCCATTCATTAGTAGCAAAATAAATTACTTTCTTCGTAATTTATATTAAAAAAAAAAACTTTACCACGTAACAATTATAAGAAGAATTTTTTTTTTTCAATAAATAGAATATGTTATTTATATATAAGTAATAATGCATCATTTGATAGAGTGTATGATAGTCCATCAGTCTAAGTTCCCGCTCGCCAAGCCAAAGTTCGCGGGATCGAGTTCGGGTCACGGTGTTTTTTTTTTTTTTTTTTTTTTTTTAAAATTAGCATTGTTCATTTAATACAACAGTTCTTATTATT